>MU194398.1:0-10929 GCA_016904865.1 Pissodes strobi
GAACCCCAGATGTTGTTAAAAAAGGAGGAGAGAAGTAACCATCAATCTTAACCAGTTGCTGTCTTCCATCCAAATATGAGGTCAGCCAAGAAAGCAATCCACCCGTAATACCATAACCTAAAAGCTTTGATAGCAAAATTGAGTGATTCACCCTATCAAATGCCTTGCTAAAGTCCGTGTAAATAGCATGTATTTCCACGCCCATATCAAAGGAATCAGCAATGCAAGTAACATACTCCAACAGATTGATGTCTACTGATCTACCTGAAATAAACCCATGTTGTTGATTAACAATTATTTCTTTGAAACAGTTGTTCAGAGATTTTTCAACTATATGTTCAAATAGTTTTGGAATTGCTGAAATAATACTAATGGGTCGGTAATTTTTCACATCACTTTTGCTGCCAGTCTTATGAATGAGTGTAACATGTGATATCTTCCATATTTTCGGGAAAAACCCAGAAGCGAGGGACTGCCTAAATAAATAGTATAGAGGCAAATATAAGGAATGAGCACAACATTTTAACACGGAATTGGGGATCCCAGCCGGTCCAGCACCCTTACCAGTATCAAGTTCAGTTAGTACCTTTTGGATTTCAGAAGGGGAGATGACAACACTAGAAATAGAGCAAAATTTGGAAAACTGAAAGTTTGGCTCACTGTCGACCAATTTCCTAGGGTTAAAAACTGAAGAGAAATGGTTTGCAAAAAGGTTAGCAATACTTTGACCCGAGTCGGCCTTTTCCAAATTGTATTGCATTTGCTTAGGGACTGTGCCCCGATTTGATTTTGACTTTACATATTTCCAGAAAAATTTAGAGTTACTGTTTATTGAGTTTTCGACATTAACAATGTACCGATTATAACAATTTCGGGTCAGCACATTACACTTTTGTCTTAAACAATTATAGTCTGAATAGTTTTGGTAACTGTTAACCTGCTTGTACTTTTTTTGAGCAAGCTTTTTCCTGAAAATTATTGCTTTAAGTTCTGGAGTAAACCACTGTGGAAAGTTAGAGTCAAAAAGGCATTGCTTTAGAGGTACAAACAGATTAAAACAGTTTCGAACCACAGAATAAAAATTTTCCACTGCTACATCAAAATTATCATTAAGGATTGATTGCCAGTTAAAGGATATAAAGTAATTATTAATTAAGCTAAAATCAGCATTTTTAAAGTCATAATAAGAGTAATTAGCAGGCTTTAAATATATATTCCTCGAATCTATCACTATGCTCAATGGCGGATAATAAGGGTCACTAGCGACTAAACCCTCAGTTCTTTTTAATGAATGGATTTCGAAATTTGCAAAACAAAGATCAAGGATACCTGAGTGAGAATTCATCACACCATTAAACTGAGATAGACCCAGAAACGAAACAGTATCGCAGAGTAGGATTGACTTGGGTGATTTTAAATTGCCTGGTATCAGACCACTTTGATGATCACTTAAGGACCACACAATCTCAGATAGGTTATAATCACCCACCACAAGCACATTTTCAAAGGTATCACAGTCTTTTGAAACTGAATTTAGGTGTAGCTCGTATACTTCTGTATCCATAGATGGAGGGATATATATGCATCCAACGCAATACGTTTGTCACCAACTGTCACTGAGATCCAAACCTCTTCCAGAGTGCTGTCGCCGATAGTCAAGCGACTAGATTTTAGGTTACTATTAACTGCCAGAAGTACACCACCACGACTACGCTTAAGGCTATTGATAGCACTTCTATCAGTTCTGTAGACAGCATAGCTAGCACCAAACATTTCCCAGTCATTTACACCTGAATCCAAACCTGTTTCCGTCAGGGCAATAACCATGTAATCTTCAGTAGCCACAGAACACAGAAATTCAACAAGTTTGGTTCTAAGCCCATTGACATTTTGTTATAAGATGGGAAGCTGCTCTATTGTCGTTGATTGCCCTCTGCTGCTGGACGAAAATTTCCGGAACTATTTGCATAGAAACGGCGAGGCTTAAATTCCTTAACAGCTGTTCCAGCAGGCCAAAGATTAGAATCCAGTAATCGCTTCAACAAAGATTCCTTTACACCCAACTTGAAAGATGCTACATCCTCATTTCTTTCCAAAAGGGTAACTTTTACGTCAATTATACTCAGCTGATCCTTCATGTAGTTAAGTATTTGGTCCTCCGTCGTGTTAGGTTTGCAGCGACCCAGATATAACCATTCTATAACCACTTCTAATGAATCAAACTATATTCTGAGAAATGGAGGACACTGCAGTTCAATTCTTACTATTTGCTTTCTATTATTGAAATTTGCCGTAACTGCAAAATTGCTATGGTCTACAAAATGAAAATGCCGTAACTGCTCAATGCCAAGCGAAAAGGCCGTATCAGGACCATCGACGTGCGCAGTTACGGCTTTTTATCCTTGAAAATCTGGCATACCGCCTTTTCGCTCTGCACGGGTGTTTATTGTCTGTCTGCCTTTCAAAGCAAAGGTATGCTTCGTTATATTCTCGCATTGTATTTTTGCTTGTGTAGTGTTTTAATTAATTAAAATCCACATAAAAGCCTTATAAGATGTCGTTATTGTACAGTAGATCCCATCATATACTAGCTTTGGCTCAAGGAAATCCGAGCAGAGATCATACCAGGAATGATCTTGACAAAATTTGGCCGTATCTATGTGTATCTCATTATCAGAGGGAATATGTGCCAAATGTTCGCTATCTAAGTACTGATGTCACCGTTACGCTTTTGTTTAATGATTTAAAATACAAATTTTCAGATACTGTATGTTTATATAAAACTTACCGAAAAAAAGTTAAAAGTAATAAATACCATTTGCTAAATTGGGACATGAAGAGTGCGATCTTTGCGAATCATTTTATCTTCATGGTCACAGCGAAGATAGCATTAAGTATAAAAGAGACCCAAAACAAATTAAATTTGGCTACACAATTGTGCTTGTCAAAAAAAAAAACTGGGCACCATTTACTTTTTTAGAAACCAGATTTTATTTTGCGCCCGGCCACCCTTTTATGTTGGCCGACAGCTTTCACAATCAGGTGGAGCTTTCCATGAAAATAATGCAAAAATTATATGATGATGATTTTGTATAAGCCATTGGTCATCAGCTCCAAAATTAAATTAAAAGTAACAAATCGTCAATATCTATCAGATATCGTCCAAATTATTGCTGAGCGAGGCAAGTTTACCTTAAAATATAAAACTTTCTTTTTGAACCAAGAACATACCCTGGATTGTTTAGTGGAAAAAGTTATGATTAAACTCACTCTTAAGTAAACTAGATACTCTAAGAGCGGATTTCCAGAGAAAAAAAACATACCCTTTTAAAAGTTGTAGGTAAATACGATAATTTCAGAAAATAGAAAACAATATTGAAGATTAGATGTAACTATTTTATTTATTTATTATTATTTTTAATCATCTCTTTATATAAAAAAGTTTTGCGCAACAAAAATATATTTAAATAGTTCCTATTAATTATTTTACTATACTGCAATTTGGCTTAGTAAATGTGACCAAAAAGTTTAAACGTTGCACAGCAATTACACCATAACGGTAAGGATCATACACATACGGCCTAGTTGCTTGGTAGAAGATAGCACTTTGTCATGTAGACTCCTCAGCGATTAGGCCGTAAGTGATTTCCTAGCAACAAGAGCAAAATCTCCATCACTTTTTTAATAAAAATCGATTTACTTAAACTTAGTTACCTTAGATCCACACATGAAAAGTCAGAAAAAAATATTTACAAAAAAGCTACAGTAAGAAACAGCACAAAAACCTTAAACCCAATTATCTCAGTTTCGCGCATATTGCAGTTACTGCAATTTCGGTTTGGACGCCAGTATACAAGTAAAGGATAGTCTAAACAATGTTTAAACTACATAACTTGAAATAAAATAGCTTTGCATTTTCTTACCATAGTGTGGGATAATCGATCAATTTACAACAATTTTCAGTTTAAATCAACTATTTAACTGGTCCAACCATACCATACCATAAAACAAGAAATGAAAGTGCATGTCATTTACTATAAAGTACTACCAGTTAAGCATCATAGCTTATTGTAAAAAGTAAAATGTTTACACAACAATATCTCAATAACAAAACAGTGCAATTTAGGCAAACTACTGTTATGAAAACTATTTTAATAATTGTTCAAATTAAAATGTTAAATTAAATATTGGGAACCTCGTGAGTAGGAAAAACGAAGGGACAAAGAAGTTCTTAGAAGGCTACTGTGTTCGGAAGGCTGGGAAGCTGCAGTCTGTCTATTATTATTGCACGTTTTCACGCTTTGCCATTACAGTGTATGAAGGATGAAGGGGCTCTCAGTATTTTTTACCATTTGGCAGGGTTTTCGAGGAAGAAAAACGGGATTTAAAGAAAAAAAGAAGGACAATTTTTAAAAATGGTTTTTTGTATATTAAATATTTAATAGTATATTATATACCTAGGTTGAGAAGTAAGCCATTATTTACCGAGCACTTTTATATCCTGAGGCGCGTAGCGCCGAAGGATATAATGTGCGAGGTTAATAATGGCCTTCTCAACCGAGGTATATATAGAATTTTTTTTACTACTAACACTGATATATTACCATATTTGATTCGATTTGATTTTTATATTAGTCATTTTCTACTTATTTTTCAAATAGTTCGAAATATCAAGTAGCCTGGAAGTTCAGTTGTCTAACTGACAGATATCGTAAAATAATCTCCTGACAGCTCCATACATACAAAGTACCTTCTTTCCCTCTAAATTTTGACAAAATCGCATTAATAATAAGAATATTATGGGGAGTCATGAAAAGTGAGTCATACTGTATATAATTTTTTTAACTAATAGCACTGATACAATCCTTATCATTATTTGAATTGATTAGATTTTGAAATTAATCATTTCCTACTCAGTTTTCAAATAATCCGAAATGACACATAGTTGTCAAGCTAACAAGTTTGACATTTTGACATTTTCCGTTTCCGTTTCATTATTGACCTAGGTCTTTTTTAATAATTATTATTTACCTAGGGTGAGAAATGTTACTTCTCATTTGAGGAATGGAGTAAATAATGGTGATTTATCATGTTAGTAGTAAAAAAAAATATTTATATTACATATATTTTTAATAACATCTGCGTGCATTTTAATAAACGCAATGAATAAAAAACATATTTTATATATAAGTATATAAACAAAAAATATACATATTATTATATAATAAGTACCATTACAAACTGCAACTGCAACTCAATTTTTTTTATAATAAATGAGTATTTATTTTGTAACTTTACCGTGCAAAGTATCTGGAATCTGAAATGGTGGCTTTGAAAGGCCACGGCACTTAGGCCCCAGTGGACCCCCTGTGCATTCTCCCTGAGTCAAACAATCCGGCTAGGTCACCGCCCAGCCTAGTAGTATAAAAAGGACGGCGATGTTGCCCGAGAAGGCTGTTCTGAGAAAAGCCATGGTTGGCCATCATTCTCCCAAAATGGATTCCCTTAGTCCCGAACCAGCGCAGCGTCGCAATCGCAGAGCAGATGCTCTACTGAATCTTCCTCCTGTTCGCAGCCTCTATATAGAGGTGTCTCACAGAATCTTATTGTGTAGAGATGTTTCCTTAGCTGGGAGTGTTCAGTCTCCGCCATGAGTCGTAGGTTCTTCCTTGACATACCCTGGTATGCCTTTGATGCAGACTTATTAGGGTAGCTTAGTAGCTACCTGACCAGTCGACAGTTAGTTGTTTCGTCCCATTTTCCCCTCAAGTTTTCATGGGTGATCTTTTTTATCATATTTATCAACGTCGCAATAGGTGGGTTTGAGGGGTCGGCTCCCATAATGTGTGAACCGGCTGCCTTTCTAGCCGATGTATCCGCTAATTTGTTACCTTCGCACTGTGAATGTGAATGTCCTTTAACCCAGCATACAGCGTGCAAAGTAATTTTTTGAAAAACCCTAATAACTTTCTGTAAAGTTTACTTTTATTTGTAACTCGGCCTTAACATGTTCTGGTAATAATTTATTGTGATTGTCACCAAACTGAAATAATGTCAAGATACTCTTCAAATCAGAGTCCGGTTTGAAAATCCTAGTCCATAAATTTACTGAACTTTTAGTATTGTCTTGAACATACAGTTTCGGGGATGTTTTTATTGTGCAGAATTCTTCATATACCTAAATTGTTCATGTTTATATGATTTTTCAAGCCAGTGAACTCTGCAACATTTACTAAATTTTCAAATTTAATTTGACTTTTTATTGAGAAATGTTTTACTTTCGCCACAAATCTACCTTCTGAAAAGTCGAACCTTGCTTCGATGTAAATTAACACATTTTTATAAAATGTCATAAGCTTATCAATAATGGACGTTTGCATTGATGCAGAAAAATATTTTAATAAATTTGAACACATAAAACCAACGATTTTGTTTTCAATTCTTTGTGCTATTTTATTTTTTAAACTGGGCATTATAAAATATAAATCGGAATATAAATAAATCTCATTTGTTGTTCAAGTCATAGTTAAAAATTGTAAATAGATAAAAAAATGTGTTGTAGGTATAGCCAAATCATTAAAACTTAATAAAATTTCATGTAAACTAAGAGGTTAATGCTAAATAAATTTAATAATTAATTAGGAACGTGTAAAAAGCATCGAATTCTTTTTATAAAAGAATTTAAAACAAAACTTACCTACTTTTAATCAGGATAAACAAATAAAAGTAACAGTCATCCAAAATGCAAGCACCAATGCGGAATTCAAACTACAAATAGAATAGAAGTAATACTTTACTTAAATCATAAATCAAATCAATTTACATCAATCATTAAACGACAAATGACAAAATATAAGGGAGTTTCTGCAAGGAAAACTACGTCCTGCTCTTACCTGATGCGGGACGCGGGACAAAAAGGCTCAAAACCGAGTCATCTTGGCAAAGGCGGGGCGCTTAGCAACGCTAAGTCTTTAGGATATGAGATTAGAATGCTGAATATAAAATAAAGTAAATTGAATGATCCTCTTAGAGCAAAGGCCCCTGAAAATGCCTTGGCCAATCCAAATAATTTCGTTGTGTCATTGGCATAGTCTAATCTCAAGAAACACAGTTTCTTAATTGACAGCCGCCATGAAAGTTTCAGTTCTGTATCTACTCAAAATGAAGAAATCTGTATTGGTTATTGTACCATTGTGGCAGGACTGACAGGTATATCCATATTTTGTTATAAGATCCCATTCAGAAATATAAACCGAGACATAAGCCTACAAATTCCTACATTTGGTAAAAAAAACTTTCAAAATGCACCCCCATAATTTCGCACCATGTAAATTTTAAGTTCAGATTAGTGTTAACACGAGTTTAAATAATATAAACATTGTGTTTTATTTCTGAATTTTTAGTTGCACAATTTTTATTTAATAGATACTCCTCCAGGGACATCTGATGAACATATTACAGTGATGGAGAATTTAAAAAACGTAAAATGTGACGGTGCTGTAATTGTAACAACACCGCAGCAAATGTCAATTGAAGATGTGAGGAAAGAAATTACATTTTGTAAAAAGACTAGTATACCCATTGTTGGGCTGATTGAAAATATGAGTGGGTATGTTAATCATGTCATAGTGCGTTTTTGATATTTATAGAAAGAGTTTATGTCGATATAACAACAACATAACCTCAAGTTACAGGTATTACATATTAGATTATTATGTTTAAGAGGAATGTTTAGAATGCCTCTTACGTTTTTAAATAATCATCAATATTTTGAAAACACTCCTTAATAATTATTATTGGTATACTTTTGATAAAAAAATATGTGTTTGGGTTAGTTTCATTTGTCACAGACATACTTTTACACAAGAAACTTACCAGAAATAGTTGCCCTACATGGTGTTTCAAACTAATCATTACCGAAAAACATATTTAATCTACTTCAATCAAGCTGTTTAGGGTCTAATTTTGATTTATTCAAATAAAGGCTAATATGTTTCAGGTTTGTTTGTGCCCATTGTACCGAATGCACAAATATCTTCAGCAAAGGAGGTGGAGAGGCATTGGCCGAATTAGCTAACATTCCTCTTCTTGGGTCTTTGCCAATCGATCCTCGGGTGGGAGAACTTTTGGGAAAAGCATGTGTGAAAGAATTCCCAGAGTCGCCATCGGCAAAAGCTTTCAGTAAGATTGTGGATGGGATAGTGAAAGTGGCAAATGCATAACATTAGCCCTGCTTTCCCAACTTTGGAAATTTTCCTCATATATTTCATTACTAAGTATCTAAACAATGAATATTGTACTACTACAAGAATGTAGGTATATGTAAAAACTAATTGGTTAAGTATATTTTGTTAGTTGTTTTGTTGTATGTGATAAAAATATATTTTCCTGATTAAAACATACTTTGTGTTATGCCATGCCGATTAAACATCTAAATTAATGCATAGAATAATTTACCTGTTTTTATTAGTTCTTCATGTTAATAGTGTTATAAATTACTGTTTATTGTCCCAAACAGACGTTAAAAAATTTTAAATCAAGCCAATTGGGAAGAATATAACAGAGTTGAGTAAACTACATAGTATAGTTATACAACTAAAGTATGGATCTCCAATAAACTCTTAGTGCAATAAATAATAGATATTGGCTTTTCTCAAAAGAAAGGATAGTATCTTTTAGGAGTGGTTTTATTGAGGTATTTTCTATAAAAACTTATTTTATTCAGTTATCTAAAGTTGATACAATTTTATAGTTATAAAACACACTAACAGATGGAAGCTAGTTTAGTTTATAGATTAATAGTCTGAGGCTATAATTTAAAGAGGGTTCTCTAGTAATATTTGCAGATTTTCATACATTAATGATATTTGTCTAAATCTGCTTCAGTAGGTGTCAAAAATTTCAAATAATGTCAAAGTATTAAAATTTTTAATTGATTACTTAAATACTTTGGTGCAATCGATGTTCTTTCTCGAAATTTTGAACATTATTAAGAGAAATTGTTATTTAGCTATGTTCTGTGAATAATAATATTTTAGATTTACCCAGCAAATGACAGTGCTGGGTAATTCTTGTATATTTATTTAAAAATACTTTTAATCCATGTGACAGATCAATTCGTATTGAGACAAGAAGACTGCGGCAGCAAAGAGCCTCAAGCATCTAATCATTTATAACACTATTAACATGAAGAACTAATTAAAACAGGTAAATAATTCAATTCATTAATTGTTATTCAAATATTTGGTTGTATGGATCTTAGCAAGTATACCAGTGAAAATTAGTCTCAAACCCCTCAGCACAAGATAGGGAATAATGGACAAAAATAGTCTCAATTATAAAAATTGCCAACACCTAACTTTATTATGTTAAATTTACCTTTAAATACAAAAATCTTTAATATTATAACACAGTAAGTGTCGTTCGCTTTTATACAGGGTCTTGAAAATTCTTAATCTTAAAAATTGATAACAAATTATAAATTATGCTAAACTATCCTTTAAAATGCATAATTAATTTCCAGACTAACCCGAACTATTAATAAGAGTTCAAGATTCTTTGTCATACAGGGTCTTGCAATAGTCTTGGTGGAAATATTTTTGCTGGCCGATTAATGGGTTTGAAGAATACGAAACTAAATATGGTGTTTAAATTATGTGCCTAGAATCTAAAAACGCAACAAAATTCAGTGATAGGTTATATGGATGGTCAATGTCAAAGGTCATGCAAATGAGTGTTTTTGCCTCATATCCAGTTTATTTAAGTGAGCTAAAATAGGTAGGGTACCAACTTTAAATTATTTTTGTTTGTTACCTTTTTGATTATCATTTGTTTTTGTTTCTTTTACCATAACATTGGATATTTTTTGGTCTTCACGACTGCCAACCCATTCATTGTACAAACCTTTGCGTTGAATTTCAGGAGATTCATCTATAATATTATTAATTGAGAGAAAAGTGGCAATAAGGGGCAAACAATATTTCTATTTTAGTGAAGTCTAAAGTCAGACAGATTTATGAAAAAAGGATCTTAGATATATTTTGAT
Source organism: Pissodes strobi (assembly GCA_016904865.1). Classification (NCBI taxonomy): domain Eukaryota; kingdom Metazoa; phylum Arthropoda; class Insecta; order Coleoptera; family Curculionidae; genus Pissodes; species Pissodes strobi. Next base: position 10,046 of record MU194398.1, read on the forward strand.
ATATAATTTTTAAAACCTTATTTAAATTAAAATAATCGATATTTTTCAATAGTAATGCAAATAAAATGATAAGGATTAGTAAAAACACCAGAATAACAACATTGACAAGATAAATAGCTTCAAAACTATTCGTCATTTCTAATTTACCAAAACAAGTACAACCACAATAATTCATCAAAATGGTGTCGCTTATTTGGCATACTTTGGATACTATATTAGTTGTTAATTCACATAAATATGAAAATCAATTTTGGCACTCCACGCTCCACTAAATTCTATTTAATTATCAATGATTTTCGATGTTTGGTATATGAATCGCCAATGTCATCTATTCGGAAACGGGCTTATCTTATGTAGTTGGTAATTGGAAAGCGTAGCGCGCTGTTTAATGCCTACAATTTATGAATTTAATTTACTATAGATTGCTATATTGAGTATTTCCTTAGTTTGTTGCCGCGTGTCCTATAGCGGTAGTAATGATTTAAATCATCCAATTAAAGCATCGACCATCATAAAAGGTTGAACGTCTTGAATTTTGAAAGCTAGGTCATTTATCTTTGTGGCAACGTTTGACTGGGTAAGTGCTAGTTTTTGATCTTGAAATATTTTATTCATCTTGCATATATTTCAAAAATTTTTTAATTTTTTAAATACATAATTAATAATTGTTTCTGATTTGCTTAATACTATTCTGCTAAAGCAAGAATTTAGCATTTTTATATTACACTTTTTAACTTACAACTTCAATAATTTTAATTTTTTTGTAGTGACCATCGGGTGAAAATACCGATTTGTTGGTGGATAATTGCGTATCTCATTAGTCAAATTCATTTAATTTGATAATGGTTTAGTCCAAATTTACAGAGAATGAAATTATGTCATCG
>JAEQML010067175.1:0-19324 GCA_016904865.1 Pissodes strobi
TGATCTTCTCCGGGGCATTTTCCGTTCTTCATTTTTTGTAAAGCCATTTTTATTTCATCTAGGGATATTTCCGGTATATCTTCTGAGCCTGTGTTGCACACCAAGATATGCTGATGAGTATCTTCCGTATTAGGCATCGCAGACGAGTATAATTCACAGTAGAATCTCTCCGTAACCTGAGCAATCTGTCACGCCATGTTTGTTCCTTAAACTGTTGAGTCGTCTTTTTCCATTTGACAGCCGAGACTGGAAGACTCTCATATTGCTGTTTCTCTCGATCGTGTCATGAATGATTTTGGTGCTGTATGTTCTCCGATCTTTGCGGATAGCCTTTTTTACACGTTTGTTGAGTGCTTTATGCTCTTCTGACCCTTTTTCCATTTCCCGTCTCTGTCTCATCATTTCAATTGTTGATTCGCTGAGTCTGTAGTCTTTTTCCTTTTTTAGTTTAGAGCATACCTTTTTTGTTGCTGCATGTAAAGATGATGTAATTCTCTCATTTAACTGGTTGATGTCCATATTCTCTAGAGCTTCTTCTGGTGGTAAATATCTTGTTACTTCCCTTTGATATCTCATTTGTCGCCAATCTGGGTTTTTTAACAAGCTTTTTTCTTTCCAACTTGATGTTAAATTGAAACCGTGCTCGGACCATTCTGTGGTCACTTCCGGTGTCGACTCTATTCAAAACTGAAACGTCCTCCTGTTTTCGATTGTTAGAGAGGATATAGTCGATTTCGTTTTTCGTTGAGTTATCTGGGCTTTTCCAAGCCCATTTCCGTTGAGGTGCTTTCTTGAAAAATGTATTTAAGCAGTAGAGATTTTCGTTGTTTAGGAAATTCACTAGCATTTCCCCTCTGTTGTTTCTTTCTCCCAGTCCATCATGACCAATAAAGTCAGAGTCCTCAAGCTTCCTTCTTCCAACCTTGGCGTTAAAGTCCCCAATTATGACTATGAAGTGCGCTTTTTCCTGTTGCGCATCTGTCTTCATACAGTTGTTCTACTTCTTCATCCTCCGAGGTGCTTGTAGGCGCGTATACATTTACTACTTGAATCGCATAACATTTGTTCAGTTCCAGCATTAGGTATATAACTCGGTTGGATACCGCACAAGAATGAAACACTCTGTGTTTCATTCTTCTATTAACGAGAAAAGCAACACCTCCGGTAAGGTGGTTTACATCTTGATTTTTCTGATAGAGCAGGTGGCCTGACTTTAACGTTGTCGTTTCCTCGCCGGGTAGGCGTGTTTCGGACAATCCTATTATGTCCCAGTTAATGGATTTTATCTCTTGCTGCAGCTCCTCGAGGTGATCTTCCGTTCTCATGGTGCGTATATTGTAGGTCGCAATATATATGTTCGTGGATGTGTGTAGCCTATTAGTCAAATTTTTGCCCTCCCCAGAATCCATAGGGCTGACTGATAGATCAGTATGAGATTCTGAGTTTCTAACTCTACTCACCTGGGGTACTAATGTTTTACAATTCGACATCTCATGGTTAATTTACGGAGGTTTTGGCAAATTAAAACGCCGCGCTGGCCCTGCGTGTTGGCCAGTTTGTGTATTTCAGCCGCCCATTTTGGGTACCGACGCTGTTTGTAGCCGCCCACTCTGGGTCAGACGCTACAGGTTGTAGACTTTCTTAGCTTCACCTTCGTCTCTTCGAGACCTTACCGGCATGGATGGCCCTACCGATAGCTACGTTACCGCCGGCATCACTCCCTGGACATTGAAGGTTACTGAGCCCTCTCACCACGGCAAGGTGAAAGTCCCCGAGAGGAGGTATATATATACAGGGTCGCTTTTATGTATGGAAACGGTCGATTATTTGCTAAAGTAAGATAGCTAGCGAAGAATGTTAAATACAAAACTTTTTGGGTTTTTAGAAATGTATTATACTGCACATAAACTAAGTATACAGGATCAGTCAAAAAGCCATGGAAGATCAAAGTTACTTTATTTTAAATGAAACTCCAGGTATATTATTACATATTTGGATTTTGCGGATAATTCTAGACATATATCATGAATAGTCTTCTATACCTATCTATAACTATTGTTGAAATATTGATAGTTGGAAATCGACCATTTACCAAGTTTGATAGCCTGTAAAATCCAAACGGCTAAAGATAGAGCGAAATGGTTTGCACTTCCTTGTCTTGGTTTTTCATAAGCTATCGTTTGGCACTAACTTTAAATTTAACAAGAGGTTAAATTTAACCGGAATTTCTAAACCTCTGGTTAAATAAAAAATTAGTATCAAACGATAGCTTATAAAAAACTAAGATAGGGAGGTGCAAACCATTTTGCCTTATCTTTAGCTGTCTAGATTTCACAGGCTGTCAAACTTGGTAAATGGTCGATTTTCAATTATTGTCAATATTTCAAAAACAGTTAGAGATAGGTATAGGACATTATTCATGAAATATGTCTAGAATTCTCCGCAAAATTCAAATATGTAATAATATACCGGGAGTTCATTTAAAATAAAGTAACTTTGTTCTCCCATGGCTTTTTGACTACATATATCAGAACGTTACTCATGTTTATGTAAGAAACATGACAATCTACAGAAAAAATTTTAATTAGAGAAAAGGTAGTTGGTGCAGTAAAATTAGAAAAGCTCTGTGAAACTGTCAAATATTATGTAAATTCTTTATTATTTATGATTCATAAATATCCAACTTGTAAGAATAAAAAAATAGTTAACAAGGAAGCATACTCACCCAAGAGAGAAATCATTTATTTGGAAAACCGAAAGAAACATTATAGAAAAATAGAAAAACATTAAAAATTTCAAAAACTATAAAAGTTAAAGAAGAAGGATGCTTATCCAATTTAGTTAAAGGTTTTAACAAAGGATTTAACGAGCAATTCTATCCACACGTATTTCGAATCAGGCATCAATGTAACCAGTCCAAAAAATGCAAATCTGAATTATCCCATTGAATTTTCTGAAAATCACCCGTGCAAACTGGGTAAAGAAATTTAGGGTATACATTTTGGTGCTTTTCATAATTAAGCTACCTTACCCACAATAGTTGTTTACCGAGAAGCCGGAGAACTTCAGTCTTACTGCACGGGTCTGATTCGAGAAGACATGATCCGTCAGCACTGTGAGCCCCTCTCAAGATCATAAAATATTGACGTTATTCATTTTCTCACTGATGGACCAATCTCACAATATAAAAGCAAATATTATTTTTACTTTAAGGCGTTATTTCCTAAGCTTGGATTTAGGTGTGGTACTTGGAATTTCTGAGAAGCTGCCCATAGAAAAGGAGCACCAGATGAAATCGGTGCTGCTGTGCAAAGGACTGCGGATAATCTGGTTGCTAGGGGATATGACGTGAGAGATGCTAAAGCTTTCTTTCAACAAGTACAAAAAGAAACAAAAGCAATAAAAATGTTTTTGTTACTGAGGATGATAGAACACAAATAATTAAAATTCCAGGAATAATTAAAGTGAATCAAGTCTCGTCACTTGACCATAGACAGAACCTCCACATTCGAGAACACTCATATTTTTGTAAACAAATTGCCGGTGTGTACTTTGACTGCAAAGAAGTTAAAGTTTTGGACTAGAACGAGGTACCGATGGATAATGAAGAAGGGATAACTGTTAGAGAAGTAGAACGTATTCAATTAAAGGAAAATAATACAGCCGAACTTTTGGGCTCAGAAGATAATATTCCACAATTTTTACTAAAAGACCTAACTAAAGTTCTTTACAGCCTCTGACCATGGGCAAATATGGTATATGTAGATTCACTTATGATAAAGGAACAAAACATGAAACCACGAAATATTTCGTTGGTGTGACTCTCGAGGTCAAAAATGACTCTTTATATTTTGTAAGTTGTTAAAGGGAAAAAGGAAATGAATTTGTCTTTCCTAATATTGAAGACAAGAATGTTGTTAGACACGAGAATATTTTTTATATTTAACCACAATACAAAAGTAGAGGTGACGTTACAGTTTTGGGGAAACACTTCCTGACAAAATACAACTTTTTTAATGTTTTTATGGGCTAAAAAAAGTAGATTTTTTTTGTCATTTATGTTACTTTAGGTCACCTATGTTATCATTTTGAGATATCATCCTTTCTGTTAGTTTTGATGCCTGTTTTTTATGTGCCCAGTATTATTTGCCTTTGGAGTTTAATAACCAATATGTTTTTATTAGGTTTACGTTTATTTAGTTTACGTTTATACTTTCTTTCTTTGATCAGTAGCATATGGGTCATTTCACATTAAAGCGACATACGCATGTCTTCTTAATTTCTTCAAACAAATAATAATGTTATATCTCCAAAATTATATCAACTACGAGCAATGCTTGATATCGTTTAGGAACAATAATTCTTGTTTCGAACGAAGCAAGATTATTTTGAAAAAAAATCGCTCCAACCATAAAATTGTAATTACCCTGGCCTGTCCGCAAGCCATTCATATCTCTTGAAAACTGTCATAGTATGATATTTTAGTAAAACTATCTAATCAACAAAACAATAGTTTTATCCAAGAATTTTCCATGTACCAAGGCCTCAGAAGGCGCAAAAAAATTATTAATTTCAAAAATATACAAAATATTTAAGTTGTCCTCAATGTATTGTGTAATTCCCCTGTGAAATCAAATTTAATAATTTTACAAGCGAATTTTCATACTTTCTTAGATTCCACAATACTTTTGGCAACAATGCAATATGATGTTGTAGCTATGCCAAATGGAATTTAACGGTCAAACATTAATCAGTAGCCGCTAGCCGCGTGGCTTTCGAGTTGAAATGTCGTTTCGGTGCCAGTCACTTTGTAATTCCACTGTGTCATCATATTTTCCTTGAAAATGTAAGTAAAATGTTATTACTAGCTAATAAGTATCTTCTAGAATGATGTAGGATACATTGAAGAAGTATCTATATTTTCCATTACATGTTTAAAAAAATATAAGGAATTTCTTGGAAATCTGTAATTCCCCTAGCGTAATCCCCCTGTTGAATTTTACGACAGGGGAATTACGTCTTTAACCGGGAAACTACATTACATAGTAAGTGTATGCAAAATATGTTATTTTTATTGCAGATTTGTGTAACAATGGCTAAACAACCAAAGAAGAGCAGAGAAGAAATATTACAAAAGAAAAGAATAGCGGAAAGGGCTAGGTATCAGAGAATAAAAAACGATAGGCAAAAGTATGCTGAACAAAAGGTGAAAGAAAAATTAAAATATCTGAAGAAAAAGGATCAGGGAAAAGTGAAGGCAGCAAAAGATAGGACTCCTAGGGGAAATCGAGAGGCTAGAAAATGCTGGAGAAAGAATATCAAGGCTTTCCGAGCAAGGCAATCCAATCTCAAAAAAGAAACTTTACGATTTATGAGAGAAAACTCGCGAACCTCTACAGATGCTGATGAAAATTCAAACGCTTTAGACAACGAGATGGTGGATCAAAGAAAAATACTTGCCAGGAAAAGGGCAGAAGCCATAAGAAAAAGGAGAAATAAAGAAATAAGGGAAAAATATGTACACATAAAACTCCTCAAAATGAAAGTAGAAAAATACAGGAAAAGGCTAAAGCGCGCAAGAAAAAATCATCAATTAAAAAACCCGATAACTACCAATACGAAAGTTTGCACAAATGTTGAACAACTTCTAGTCAATCCAACTGAAGAGGCTAAAAATCAAGTTACAAAAAAGTTATTGTTTGGTGAAGTAATCAGGCAACAATTACAAGAAAATTATTCCTCACTGAACACCTCAAATGAAAAAATTACGTTTACGAAAGCAGTCACGGGACCAATAGTTCGCAAGTACAATGTTTGGAAAGACATTGAATGTATTACCCTAAGAAGACTGAGAACTGCTGTAAGTTCATCAAATTCGTTTATACATTCAAGAGAAAGACTGAGAAATAATAGTACGTTTTGTAAAATCAAGAAGACTGTTGTTAGTTTTTTAGAAGAAGACTGTAATTCTCGTCTATGTCCGGGCAAGAAAGATTTCATCACAAAAAAATAAGGTTAAAAACAGAAACGTTTACTTATAGACACGCTAAAAAACTTACACAAGAAATTTGTATTAAACCATCCCGAATTGAAATTGGGATACACACTATTTTGTAAAATGCGTCCATTTTGAATAATGCACCCCAAAGTTTCTGATCGTGACACTTATCTTTGCATAACTCACAGCAACTTCGAATTTGTTTTGAAGTCGCTTTATAGCTTTAACATTATAGCTGTACGAACTCATCAACAGTTTTTGCTAAGCATATGTTGCGATTGTCACAATGAAGAATGTCTTTCTAGGAAATGCTTAACCTGTATTATTTTTAAAAGAGTTCAATACAAAGAATTTGATAATTCTAAATTAATCACTCTGAAACAATGGACTATTGTTTCGGAAACCATATTTGATGGGAAGACGGAAAAGTCTCGTAAAATTAGAAAATATATGAAAAAAAAAACATCCAGAGTACCTCCTAGAGATGTAGTACTTCTTCTAGAAACATCGCTATGCTCATTTTTGAATCATCAGTTAAATATTGTTCATCAATACAATAATTTCAAGTTGCTTAAAAATCAGTTATCCCAGCATGAGTGCATTATCCATATGGATTTTAGTGAAAACTACAACACTAAGCTAGGTGAAGAGATTCAGGCGTTTCACTTCGGTGGTTCTAGAACCCAAATAACTCTATACACTGTTGTAGTTTTCACTCGCAACACTGATAACAATCTGTCTACATCTTGTCATTGTTCATTTTCTAGCAATTTAAGTCACGGACCCGCTGCCATTTGGGTGCACCTGAAGCCTATTCTTGATTTATTACCGGAGAAAGATACGGATATTCATTTTTTAAGTGACGGTCCTGTTACACAGTATCGTAACAAAACTATGTTCTTTATGTTGGCAACTCAGCTAGTTTTACTTTTTCTAAATGTAGCACGATTTTCATGGAATTTCCACGAAGCCGGCCATGGCAAAGGTGCGCCCGATGGAGTAGGTGCTGTTTGCAAAAGAGCGGCAGATAGGTGTGTTTCAATGGGTAAAGACGTTACTTCCTTAGATGTTTTAGTTAAAATTATTCAGGAAAATTGTCGATCTATTAAGACCCACATTATAAACAATAATGATATTGAAAACATATTTGATATTATAAATCAAAATAAAACAAAAAGTATACCATTTGTGGGGACTCTAAGGGTTCATCAAGTTTATGGAAATACCAAAGTTCCTAATAAAATTGTATTAAAGTATCTTAGTTGTTTTTGCACGAAAGGAGGCTGTTATCATTACAAGTTAGGTGAATTGTATTATTCTAATTTAAAACAAAAAAAACGTGTTTTGTTAATTGAAGAAGTGTACTCAGAGTCTGATTCAGAAGAAAAGAAGTTAGTAAACCCTGCAAGTACTGCTCAAAATCAAACTGCTGGGCTAGAATTAGCTGGAGTGGCTGGATGCTCTAGTGCTGGACCTCCTCGGTACATGCCTGGTGATTATATACTAGTTAAATTATGCTCGAAAAAAATACCTGTAAATATGCCACAATCTGTTTGGACGAAGTAGAGGAAGAAGCAGGAGAAATGAAAGTTACGTTTCTTAAATTATGTAGCGAAGATGGCACAATATTCAAGGTGAATGATAAAGATGTTTCTTATGTACCACTGGAACAAATCATTGACATGTTACCAATACCAAGTATTATGTTAAAAGGAGATGATGATGAAGATGTTTTTATACATTTTCAAAGCCAATTGATGTGTTTGAGCAGTAAATTGTTCTTCTAGCTTTTTATAAAGAAATTGCTTTTTCAGTTTTTATTCTTATATTTTTTGAAGAACTAATTTGAAGAATATATTTTGTCCGTTGTTGTAAGTACATTATCTAGTTATTTTTTAAGTTGTTTTTTATGATTGATGTTTTATTTTGTTATGGATCCAATTTAAGACTGTACGCCCATTGTTTTTTTTTACTAAGGTCTTAAATTTACTGATGAATCCCAGATTTTTTTTAACTGTTTTGAGGTTGTAGAGTTTAAGTTTTATTTTTTGTTAACTTTAATACTTATTTTTGAATGTTCCTGTTCGTTACAGAGTTAATTAGCGGATTATTAGTTGAATAAAAGAGATTATTAAACTTTTGTATGCATCCAGTTGGTTTTAATATTTACGAATGTCATTACCCTGTCACAAAAAAGTAATTTCCCTGGTAGGTGCAATTACCCTGGAGGATGTATTTCCTTTGGAAGGTAAAAATTTGGAAAAAGACTAGAAATTTGTCTGGCCCTTCGGGCAGCCAACTTTACATGAAGTATTAACGCAATTAAAAATGTTAATTTATATCTGGAACGAATTTCATGCTGTTGCCACTTTCACTCTATAAATGGTCGCCTTAAATGTGAAATGACCCATATATCACTGTCATATATTACCATCATAATAATACAAAGAAGCCAAAAGCAAATATAAAACTTCACCGCTGATACTATATTTATAGCCTCCTGTTATATTACTTTTGACTATTGCTAAATTTAGCAAGAAAAGGAAATACTATTTTTTTTTCTTTGAAATATTTCAAGTTATCCTGGAATTATCCACGACAGCATCAGCCACGGATTAAAATTTTTATTTGATCAAAGAAGAACTATTTCTTGCGAAACATTCTTATATCACTGAATTATAACATATTCAAACAAAAAAGGTCTGTCTCCAATTAGATGGGACAAAACAAGCCAAGAAACTCTTTTTCGAACGAAAATGGCGATCGCGGTAGTTGCTGCCCCATCGTGAATGTGTTTATTCTAACAGTGTGTAATCACCAACTACCGCCTTGTATGGCTTTTTCTTCTTTCATTAGAGTGAAGTTGGCTTATTTTATGTGGCACTTGGGACACTTTTTTAGGGTATCTGTATCATCTTTGGTAGTGGCGTTTGCTTGAGAAACAACTGAACATCGCTAACTGAAAATAATACCTCTTATAAATTGACAATCGAAAGTTACCTGTTTTGTTAAGTAGGACATAGTAAACTGGAATGTAGCTTTTTATCTTTTACCTATTTTAATTACAATCATTTTTGGCAAGAATAAGTGGCGTGCAAAAAAAAGGAACATTGAATATGGCGGACAAAATTTAAATGATTTTGGAATTGAATCAATGCTTCGCCTGTTAATGATAGCAAAATATTCAATCGTATTTATTTAAGCGCAAATGTAAAGTTTGTAACTAATTCTAGTATCTTATGTTAGTTATAATGGTAAATTAGGTGAGTGTTAAAGTATTGAAATGAGTTAGAAATACACATATAATTTTAAAGGTTTCTTCGGATCTTCACAGAAACGCCGTGTGAAAAGTATATTTTTCGCTCCAATAGTATATTTTTATATACTGAATAGTTTATAATCAATTTTCGATTCTAAAGAATCATTGATTATTTCGATTAGTTCGATCCAATTTACAACAGCAGATCATAGTGTGTTTTTGAATCGATAAGTCGATTATTGCAATTACCGATTAAGCATTTTTTATTAAAATTATAAACGAATAATATAATTAATCGATAATTTTGCCTACCTCTAGCACCGAACATTAGTCTATTGTTTATGTTCGGTGCCTCTAGAAAGCTTTCTTTTTAAAATGCTAGTATTAAAAAAAAATCATGAAAAAGTGGCAATTTTAAATTAAAAGTAGTGTTGCCGTCGAGACGAGACGAGACGAGAATAGGCCTTCTCTCGTCTCGTCTCGTCAGCCGAGAGAAAATATGTCTCTCGTCTCGCCGAGAGAACGCTTTCTCTCGCTCGAGAGATCCCTTCTCTCGTCTCGTCTCGAGCCTCTCGTAAATACTAAATACTCAAATTAAAAAGGTATAAAACATAACAAAATATACAGGGTTAAAGGGGGTTATTCATCGGGTTATTTTATGAATTAAAAGTATATATTAACATAGGTTCGTTCCTTATCCACAGGGTGTTAATTTTAAAAATCGTTTTTGTTTAATATTTTTTGCATTTCGTGGCGTATTACCTTGAAAATTGACATACGGGGGTTTCTGGCTAAGAAAAATCAGATTATTGACACATTCTTACTCTGGCCGATAAACCTTTAAAAAGAAGAGAAAATGTATTTAAAATTATTTAAATAATAGATTTTTTAATTGCTTCTTTTTAATTTTATTTTTATGCTTGTGCCAATGGATTGGTATTAATAATGATTGTATTTTATGCAAATGTACTGACACGAATACATGAAACCCCAGCCCGTTCAACGATCGATTCTTGTCAGAGAGAACAGGCGAAGGGACGAAGATAAAAGATGGTTTGAATTGTGGACGTGCTAGTATCAAAATTCGCCTCGCTGATTTGCTGCTCTATTTTCGTATCACGTATTTTGTAGCTGCTTATTCATCAGGTAGTTCGCGCCTTAAGACATTTTACTCCAATTACTCCAATGGGCGTTAAATAGCCGAACGTATACAGCTTTGAGCGTTACATGTTTTTGCGTAGTCGACTCCTATCCACTCTCCAGGAAAAATTGTGCTAAAGAAGTCCAAGTTTAATTCGTTTAAGAGTAAGTGAAACATTTAACCCCTTCACTGCTACTATCTCTCAGTGGCGGCTCGTGATAATAAGAACTGGTGAATCAAATTTAATTACCTCCTCCCCCCACTCCAGCAAAAGTACCTAGTACCAAATTTTACTTTACATAATTTTATCTACAGAACAGATTTTTAGAAGAAAAAACACACCAGATCATAAACGGGAAAATATAAAGTAATTTTTATTTAGTTCTATTATCGAAAACCTACAAAAACATACATTTCAAAAGTTATACACTCACCAATACGCAAATGCAACGTCGCAACCACTGTTAAACACGAATTAAAAACACCCGATATGCCAATTCGGAAATGAATCTTGCTGTCGAGGTGATGTCATTCCCATAAGCGCTTATCTATAATATACAGGCAATATGGCACGTTGCCATGGCAAACAACTGCATCGTTATAAACTGCAACGGGAGTTGATTCAATCAAGACGAAAGGCGCCAACTTCGCGCGTTTTGACAATGTTGCCGCGTTTTGAGCAATATACCGATACACAATAATTATTCTGATTTTATCTTCTATTCATAGCGACTGAACAACTCAACGTTTTATAATTTTATGTTGATTTGTGTATGATTTAAGTTAATATACTATGTTTTATTGATTGTAATTAAAAAATAGTATAAGTTGAACAAATCTAAGGTGAATCATTGATTCACTTGGTATATTAAGCGAGTTGCCACTGCTATCTCACCGAGACCTTGTTGCCGCGATATATAATTTTTTAATGACATTTTGTACGAAAATTAAAAAATGGTTTAATAATGAGTAAATGCTGGATTAAAAGAGTAATTAAAAAAGTACAAAATGAAAAAAAAAAGTTATTTGAAGAAAAAAATATTCTCAAACATAAACCTATAATAAATGAGATATAAAAATTAAAAATATAATAGTAGAACACTCAAATATAATTCCACCTTTTTGAAATTTCGAAACAATTAAAAATAGCAAAAAAAATATAACGATAATAGCAAAGAACTAAAATAAAATAATAAGAAAATACAAAACAAATACATGCTCGAATATAATAAGTTGTTTTCATAATAAAATATATTTAAATATAATCAAAATATAATTCCAGCTTCAGAAAGCAGATTTACAAAAAAACCAAAAATCATATAAAGAAATATAACAATAAGAATAACGCAAAGAAAATATAAAAAAAAACAAAAAAATATATATATTTTTATTATTTGATGGAACAAATAGATACGCAAATATAATAAGTTGTTTTCATAACCAGCAAACAAATTTATAATATATCTATAATAAATGAAATATAAAAAATTAATAATATAAAAGTAGAACAATCAAAATATAATTCAAGCTTCAGAAACCAAATTTACAAAAATTAAAAATGGTATAAATTATTATAACAATAAAAGCAACACAAAGAAAGTTATCAAAAAAATATAAAAATAAACAAAATAAAAAAAATAATCAAAAAATACAAAAATATAAAAAAATTAAAATATAAAAATAGAACAATTAAAATATAATTCTAGCCTAAACTAACCGAAACTAAATTGGCAATAAGCATATTTTCTTATAATATCTAATAATAATAATAATAATAATAATAATAATAATAATAATAATAATAATAATAAAGAATCAAGTTACATTTGTATTTAAATTGTTTTATTGCTTCCATTCAACATCGTTTGGGAATGTTTTATTTCTTAAATGTCTGCCTTTCCTATTTTGTACTTAAATCGGTAAAGACTGAGCTATTTTGTACTGAGTTCAGACAATTGTAATGAAACGGCAGCCCTGGCAGAACGCAAAATCGTCAGCAGCCAGTTAGGGAAGGTTGATAGTCTATTTAGAGAAGCAATGTTGTCAGATTGATACATTTTATGACAGATAAATAAAGTGCTTATTTTTTTAAATGCTGTAAAAACATTCTTTTAATTCAATGCAACGTATTTTTAAGCAATCTGCAACACCCTGGATAGAAAAATATGTATTGTGCACAAACTACTTCTCAAACGCTATAGCTTTCCAGTCAAAATATTGTTCTACACTGTGGCACAAAAACGTTGAAGGGGGTGGACATTATAAAAAATCACCGTGTACAACCAACATTAGGTTTTGTTAATTTGTTTTTATTTTGGTTGTTTTTTAACATAATCCTTTTTGTGCCTTTAAAATAAAAATAAATGTTTAAGATTGGCGTTTTATTAATTTTTTTATAGAAAGAGGTAAGACAAAGGTTAGTAAGTGTGCGGGACATTTTCAATAACACAATACATATTTATGGAAATGTAACTCCCTCGATTTATATTGTGAACTGTATGAAAAATAGGATATTTCTGGTTCTTAGAAAAAATAATTTAAATTTCGATTCAAATTTGAACCCTTTTTGAAAATATATTAGAATTTAAATTTAATTACAATTTTTATCTTACAGTAAATTGGCAAGATCTCTGTTGTTACAGGTTACAATAATATCTAAATAAAAAGAATGTGAAAAAGGTAAAAGAAAATTTGTTGGTAATGTTTCCAAAATTAAGATTTTGGAAAAAGGGAATATTGCTACATAAACGATTTGTTTACTGATGAAATTGAAAAAAAAATCTTTCATTTTTTTAATGCGAAGGCGATACTTTATTTTTAAGGTCTTATCGAGTAAGTAAGATTCCAGAATATTTTGTTCTTATTCTTATTATTATCTCAAACAAAATGGCAATGTTTTAAACATTTACATTGTTGAGATTCTACAGAATCAAAATGGTTTAAAATAAAAAGAAAACAACTTGCACATTCCCTATCCTATTTTAACCTATCCTATAAGATCTTGCCCTATTAGACCTTAGATCCTACACTTTTAAGAGCAATCGCATAATATTTACAAACCCTTTTTTTATTTCCCATTGTTAAACCCTTTTGATTCTAGAGCATGTCAAAAATGCAAACATGTAATAAAAAAAATAATGGCGACATTTCGTTTTGGAGGGTTATATGAATCTAATATTTTGGCATCATAAGGTATTCGATAACACCTTCCAAATAAGGTATCACAATATCCCATTTGTATTTTTTTTCAATGAGCTCCACCCTTTTTCACCCTTAACAAACCCTAAGGGCCGGTTTCTCAATAACGAGTTAGGTTTAACCCGCGGGTTTTCTATAGAAAAATCGAGGGTAACTCGCGAATTAAGAGTTGACTGGACCTTGGGAAACCGACCATAAGTGTAGAAAATGTGTATGCTAACTCCGAATTTAATACAATAGGTATCACCAAATTACTTATATATGAAAAAATCATAAAGATGTTTTGTTTTTTTTTTATTATTATGCCAGTTTTTTGCTCGAGATATCGAGAGAATAACGAGAAATTCTCGACGAGAGAGCATCTTTCTCTCGTCTCGTCTCGAGGTTTCATTCGAGAGAAAATACCTCTCTCGTCTCGTCGAGACGAGACGATACGAGACGAGAGACGAGAATCTGTCGTCTCGACGGCATCACTAATTAAAAGTAAATGGGTATTTAATAAAAATCAGTGAAATATAAAACTTCGTCAGTCGTGGAAAAAGTATAATCTGCGACGCGTGTGAACTGCACTTTGCACATTCGTGCCAAAAGTGCTATTTTCAACACTTAGTGCACAATATACTATCTGAATCCGAATTAGTGACTCTCGAGACGATTGCACTGTATTCTTTGTTTCATTAAATATTTTGACTTTGCAATCTTAATATATATGCCAAACTTGTAACCGAACGTTGTAATGTAATGCTCGCTACGAGCATTACATTACGGTAACCCGTTCAGTTCATCACCATATCGTAGCGAATGCTCGCGTTTGAATGCTCGGTTCACGAGTGATCCACCATTCGTCTTCACAGTGTCGTGAAAATGTCAGACATGGAGGTCGCGTTTACATTTCTGCTAGTACGCTACTGTTATTTTGAGACGAAAAAAAGAATAAAAACGCGTTTGGGTAACGAATTTGTACAGAAGCAGACAACAAAACGGTGCACAGACTTTATTAAGCATTCTCAAAGATCAAGAATTTACAGGTCAATACAAAAACTTCGTGCGAATGAGTGCAACAGATTTTGAACTCCTAGTTAACTTGATCGGATCAAAAGTGGCCAAAGCAGACACTTCCTTTAGAAAGGCGTTAAAAGTGACAGAAAGACTTGCAGTTACATTGCGTTTTTACGCTTCTGCTGATTCGTTTACGAGTTTGTAGTACCTATTCAAAATTCCAGGCAACCGATTCGATTCATAGTAAAAGAAGTTAGTAAAGCAATGGTTGAAGTGTTGAAAGAGAACATTAAGGTAAGGTTGAAAAAATGTATTTCTTTGTATTACATAATATGTAAAGCCTATTATTTTTATTTACTGTAATAAGTCATTTAAGTCGTCACTGACTTCTTTGCTGATTTGGCTGTGAGGTGAATTAAGTGAAACCGCTGTCCCTTGGGTGTTGCCAATTACCTACAGGGAGTAGCTAGTTACCCGTTGGGAGTTGCCCATTGCCTATTGAGATTTGACTATTGGCTGGTTATTTAATGGCTGTAGAGTGTGGACCATTGCCTATTGAAAGCTGTCCGTTGCATATCCTTGTATATTTGATGTAGCAGGGCTAGGAGTAGTTGAATAGCCATAATCTGAATATGTACCCGCCCATGTATTTGGGTACCAAGTTGTCGGATGCCCATAATTTTGGCCTGGTGTGTTTTCGTATTCGTAGTGGCCTAGGTCGGCATTGAACAAAATGTCGGCGAAGTGGGCTGTACATAACTTCGTGTACGTTGCGTATAGAGTCTCAATTTATTAGCAATAAAAGCACCATAATTTTTACATTCGTCGGATTGCTTTGAAATTGTAGTTGCTACTGACTGAGTTCTTTCAGCACTAGACTTTAAAAGAGTGAAGGTGGATGTCATTATTTCATCGGGAGTGGCTTGCTTCCTTTTTCTGCTCTTTTGTACATTGTCAGAATTTTTTGAAAATTTTATATTGACTTCACCGATGACAGACTCTTGCGTTTCTGTCTGGCTTTGTGCAGCTTCACTATTTTGCTGTATATCCGTTGTGGTTTCTTTCATCTGAAAAATAAAACACGTTGTTTGTTCCAGGTCCCAGAAAATCAAAAAGGATGGTTATCAATAGCGGAAGAATTCGATAATCTATGGAATTTTCCGCACTGTTTAGGCGCGTTAGATGGTAAGCACGTAATGCTTCAGTCGCCGATGAATAGCGGACGCGATTACCACAATTACAAAAATTACTTCAGTATTGTGTTATTTGCTGTAGTTAATGCACAGTACGAATTTACCTATGTAAATGCCGGATGCCAAGGAAGAACCTCAGATGGCGGAGTGTTCAAAAATTGTGCATCATATGAAAGAATTGAAAATGAATCGCTCAATTTGCCTCAACCGACCGCATTGCCCATGCGAGTTGAGCAAGTGCCTTATTACTTCGTAGGAGACGAAGCATTTCCGATTTCCAAAAATTTGAAAAAACCCTACTCAGGAGATCATAAAAAAGGAACTAAAGGAAGAATTTACAATTACAGACTGTGTAGAGCAAGGCGGTAGTGGAAAATGTATTTGGCATACTGTCATCAGTGTTTCGAGTGCTGCGCAAACTGATGCTGCTCGAACCAGAAAACGCTTCCTTGGTAGTAATGGCAATAGTACATCTTCACAATTTCCTACGAAGAAATGAAGAGTCTTCTATTCTTTATACACCTCCAGGAACTTTTGATGTTGAAGTAGAAGGAGAGGTGCGGCCGGGAAACTGGAGAAATGATAATAATGGAAATAATACCGGTGTATTACCTTTGGTAAAAAGACCAAAAAGAGTTGTAGCATTTTCAAATTTTGGCATGAAAAAATGCTACAGCTTTGCTTAGTTTATATTTATTTTTATTTAAAAACACAATTTAGTTTGGATCATTCCAATATAGGTACAGTGTATGAAGTACATTACCTTGTTTTGTCTTAAAAGTAATTGAATACACCTTTCTATATGTGTATTTACGTGTCAGTAGGATGTACTAGTTACTTATTATGTGATAATAACATCAAGGCTGATTTTTATCCCTTCCAATATCGTAGGTGTCCGACTAGGTTCGGAAACCTGTTTTAAAAGTACTAGTTGTGCTATCCAATTTGTTGCTAGGTTGACTTCATTGATTTTAATACTTGAGCTCTCCTTTTATTACTCGGGATAATGCTCACAAGCTTTTCTTTGACCTAAAAGTTAATTAAAACTTAACAATTATTGTTCGTGACAAATGTAACCTTGTGTATGTTTATTATTTTAAATCAATTGCTAGTAGTACATACCTCAAACGATTTGGAGATTATAAGCGTCGTCTAATGTAAATTGCAATTCGTTTATCTAATTGTGTTTTGGTGTATTGTTTCCTTTTCTTTTATTCATCTTTCGAAGCGATTTCGTGTTTTCATTTTTTAAGTGTCAAAGTGCCATTCACCTATAAGTGACAGTAAGACAGGCACACCATATGATTTTGACAGGTTAGACAGGCTCAAGAATCGACGTTCCTAAGTAACGGTTTCTTTTAAGGCGTATTTACTTGGTGCTTGGCGAATGTGGTTTAGATCAGAAGTTCGATTGACCGAGCTGTGACGTAGATGCGCTCGGACTCGCTATTTCAACTAAGTTAGTTGGCAGCAATGTTTTAGGGTCAAAGTATTGAAATTTGTTCCGGGTTCTTTCTTTTACGTTAGACCGGCGCGGCGAGGAGTCAAGGTCGAGAAGCCGGCGTCCTTTGTGAAGCCTTTTCGAGGTGTAAATCCTCATGTACTAGTTTAAATAATTAGGGTCGCTATTTTATGGAGGTTACCTATAAAAATTTTTGTTGAGTTATTGGAATCCTGCCTACACGTGGTAAGTGACGAAACTTTCATGCATTCTTCAGTGGAATTAATTGTATTTTCCTTTCTAGAAGAAATTATGATGCTGTTGCTCTCATATGGGCGATCTTTATAATTGACTGTTATTGGTTTTGAAGAAATGTCTCTCGAATGGACACTATACCTTGTTCCACTGGCATTCACCAGGATGGAAATGGGCCATAGAACCCTATAGATAGATCTATAGGTAAGATGAAAAGCTAGTTAGGTTATGAGTAATCATTTCAATGTTAGATATTTACTTTTTGCTAAGACAAACAATTATTGTTTTTAGGGTTAGCACAAGCATATCGCTTTGCCTACTTGCGATATCCTTTCCAGCGTGTTTTGGGTTAGAACCACTACTTGCGTGTCTTAGGTTTAAACCACCGCTTGCGTGTCATTCCCTTTTTGCTTATCATCGGCTAAATATGATGTAACAAGTTTGGAAATGTCAGGTTATGATTTGAAGTGATCTGGAAATGCATGGACCGTATAAGTTTGGAGAAAAAAATTAACTTAGGAAAACCTACTTCATAAGTTGTAAGTCATACCATTTATTTTTATTTGTAAGGCTGTCTCGGCAAATTTAGATGATCTACAGATTGAGTGATTATACACATATTTTATTTTATATTATTGCGGCAGAATAAAATTCATGAATTTGAAACCCTGTGCGCTATTTACCATCATCCTAGTGACCTATTATTGGGTATGCAGCATATTTGCCTAACAGTTTGTATCTGACACCGTTGTTCATAATAGTCAATATTATGTAAGCTTCTTTTCTATTGCTTTATTGTTTATACATGTGATTGTAATTGTACTGTATAATTTATTTATTTATTTATTTATTTATTTATTTATTTATTTATTTATTTATTTATTTATTTATTTATTTATTTATTTACGCTGCCTACCTTACAGGTTATAAAAACCCAACTACAAGGGAGGAAGGACATAATGACAATAATTACAAAAAAATATAGAATAAAAATAATAAAGGGAAGTTCATATTTGACTTAACCTATCAGAGGAAAAAAATATACCTACAGTATAAGTAACAGAAACTAATAACACAAAAAAACGTTAAAAAACACTTAACATTAAAAAATGATTAAGACAGAAAAAAGAAACGATACATAAAAATTCTACTAAGCATTATTCAAGACGAAAATGTGAAAGTTTTTCAATGCTTCAAAATGCGACGAAGACACTGTGTAGAAATATTAAATAAGTCGATGTTACATTCGTGGTTTTGCATGCTACATATTACATAAAGCGGTGAGAATTTTAGGATATTAGTTCTGGCAGTAGGTAGGTAAAATAAGTTCTGATATCGACTGCTTACACGCGGAACACTAAAATTCAGCCTTGAAAGGATATTGGGACAATCTAAATTATTATTCAACAACTTGGACAAAGTAACAATAGTGAAATAGTCCCGTCGAGATTTTAAAGAAGAAAAATTAAATCTACCAAGTAAATCATCATGCGGAAAACCTTGAATAGGATAGTGTCCATCACACTTAAAACAGACATATTTTAAAAATTTACGTTGAACTCTCTCCAATCTATCAATACATAGATTATATCCAGGAGACCAGACTACGCAGGCATACTCCAATTTAGAACGAACATAAGAAAAATATAGCGACTTGATTGCATCCGTGGTGTTGAAGTCTCTAGTGCATCTTAGAATGAAACCATAAGCCTTGGATGCTTCCGAAATAATGGTATCGATGTGGGAAGAAAAGGAAAGTTTGGGATCAAAAATGACACCAAGGTCTCTAAATGTGTTTACGCGACAAACCGGACTATCATTTAATAAGTATTGAAAAGTA
>JAEQML010067179.1:0-19322 GCA_016904865.1 Pissodes strobi
TAAAAACCTTTATGATTTAGAGTATGTACAATATTAAGAAAAAAAAACAATGACTAAAATTAGATAAAAACTAGTTGCGGCAATATTAATTAAACCTAAACATAGCAAATTATAGATTATTTAGAAAACAATTAAAAAGTATAACGTTACCACTCATTGCTAAAATAATACGAGAAAGGGACTAAGCTATTTAGGAAAATATAGCAAACTCTCCTATGTAAGAAATAATTTTGAAAAGTGAACTTTCAACGAACATGACCTGCCCTTTGGTATAGAGCATAGAGATAATAAATACTCTTATATTATTATATTGAAAATTACTCCAGCATACTGTGGATACCTTTAACAAACAAGATTATTGCAGGATGATTAAAAAATATATATTCACTATTATTGACATAGAGCATAGAGATAATGCTCTTATGTTATTATAAGGAAAATTGTTCCCGTATACATAGATGCCTTTTACAAACCAGATTATATATTGCAGGATGATATAATAAAAATTTTAATAGAGCCTTTTTTATTTCATATTCTCAATTATTGATATAGAGGATAGAGGTAATGATCTTTTATTTTGATATTCATAATTAATACAGTGTACGTGGATACCTTTAACAAACCAGATTATTGCAGGATGATATAATAAAACAAATAAATATAGCCTTTTTATTTTATAGTTTATATTATGAACATAGAGCATAGATATAATGATCTTATATTCTTTAGCCCTCGTATATAACACTCTGTAGAAAGTTTTTTCTGATCGTTGGAATAAGACATTATCTCGTTTTCCTTTAATACTCGATTATTATTGGAGTGAAAACTTCTTTAGGCGCGTTTTGCAAATTTTCTTTGTGGGCGTTAAATGAGACCGAGCAGTCACACATCACGCGCCACGCGTCATGCTCGGATATGTAACGTAACGCTCCTGTTCCGTATAGGTAGAGGGGTTAGGGGGTTTCAGGGGATGTAGCCGGGGTAAAGAGAAGATCCTGGACGAAAACAGGACTCCGTACCCCTCACGTTTGGTCAAGGGAGGGGAGAGAAGGAAAAACTTAAATAATTAATTCCGGGAGAACGGGAAGAGGTACGGGGTCGAAATTTTTATGGTAGGTGCGCCCCATGGGGGGCTACCTTAAACCATACGGGGGCGAACGGGGCTATAATTTATGGGGTTAGGGGGAAACCATTTTTCGCTCGTATCTTTGCAACGAAGGCTCGGATCGAAATTGTGATAAACGATGACCCCGCTTGTCGAAGTTTTCACTTCTATCGTGTGGTCTTAAGCACACACCATTTTTGAAGTGAAAACTTCTTTAGACGCGTTTTGCGTTATTTATTATTATTATTATTATTATTATTATGATTATTATTATTATTATTATTATTTTTGCTTCCTCGATATTTATCGGTTCTTGTGTACAGGCATGCATCGGCCTTAACGGCAAGATGCAGGCTCTGGGGTCACCTTTCTAGAAACGACCGGATAATATGTGTAGTGTCCAGGATGACAGATTTCTGCATTAGATGGTAAGTATTTTCAGGAATGTTCAATTGTAATAGATTCTTCTTTAGGTTTTTAGGTATGAGTCCTATTGCGCTGATAATAAGCGGTACGACTTCCACCCTCTCCAGTTTCCACACAGCGGTAGGTATTTGTCTATTTTTTCTGCTATTTTTGTATCCATAGTGTTGTTATTGGATAGTTCTATGTCTATCACCAAATTGCAAAGTCTGGAGCCGATCAATGACAGTTTGTGACAAGAGGGGCTGCATTGTATTGGCTGGCAGGAACGTCAAACTGGTGAGAGCAGTTTGATTACGGGGAGTGACGCCCCCACCATTCCGAGTTGCCACGGGATGTGGCCCATCAAATCCCATCGTCCTCCTCCAGGGTGGAGAACACCAAAGTATAAAGTCTGGAGCTGATCACTGGAGAGTGATCCAACAAACCCCATTTTTACCCCTGTCAGACTAGGGATCGCCAAAGGAATGAGTCTGAGGCCGATGCTTCCA
Source organism: Pissodes strobi (assembly GCA_016904865.1). Classification (NCBI taxonomy): domain Eukaryota; kingdom Metazoa; phylum Arthropoda; class Insecta; order Coleoptera; family Curculionidae; genus Pissodes; species Pissodes strobi. The sequence goes on from JAEQML010067179.1 coordinate 2,020, forward strand.
GTGGAAGCGGCCCTAGGTGGTAGATGCATAAGCCTACTCGCATCGTCCGGTGAAAGACCACCCCACCAGAATTGGGAAGCGCTAAGTGGTTTTCCCAAATCACGTTCCGCTTCCGCGCTGGTGGTCCCGGGTTCCACAGTAGGAATATATGGACATGATGGTGCTTCCAGGATCAAAATATTCCGGAAGTAAACTCCCCGGCCATTCGGATCTCCGGGCGTTGGGTGGCCCTGGGAGCCCTTGATTCCGCATATCACAGACAGCAAAGATACCGAACCATTTTAGAGTAGATTTCTGCAACATAAGAGGCCTAAATACAAACATAAATTCGGTACACCAACATCTACACGCAAATAGACCACACATATTAGCCCTCACAGAAATACAAGTATGTTCTACAACAACAACAGTTGTTACGACTTACATACCCGATTTAGATATAAGTTCGGAATATGCCTTTTTGTCCGAAGCGACCTTTCATGTCACCGCGAGGAAACACTCGAACCGAACAACCTTGACGTCATGTGGCTCAAGTTCACCGCCAAGGGATTAACCAAGTTTATATGTTGTCTCTATCGCCCTCCGAGCGATAGAGCATACCAAAGCTTTTTCTCAACACTAGCTACCACTTTTGACTCAATACAGGTCGATCACCCCAGTTCAGAAATAATCGTTCTGGGAGACTTCAATGCCCACAACACCAACTAGCTCAAACATCACAACAAGACCGACAACGAAGGTAGAGAAGCTGAAGCATTTGCCATCAGCTGCGGGCTTACTCCACTTGTAGACGAACCAACTCGAATCTAAGAGAGGGGCGAATTCGCCGCCCTCCTGGATTTTTTTCTGACCACCAATCCTGGCCAGTACAAGGTTACAGTTGGTCCGCCATTAGGTACCTCTGACCACAAACTAACTTATTACAACGGTTTGTGAATTGCCACTCATACAGAAGGATCCACCATTGCCTCGCAAAATCTGGCATTACAATTCTGCAAACTGGGACGATTTAAGGTAGTTCTACCTAGATTTTCCTTGGCTCGACGTCTGCTTTGCCACTGACGACCCGTCAGACTGCTGCGAAGAGATCATGCAAGTAATCTCCTAAGGAATGGAAGCATACATCCCAAATTCCATCAAGTTACCATCAAAAGGAACGCCCTGGTTCGACAAAAGATGCGAAAGAGCTGTAGGAAGGAAACAGCAAGCCTATAAATACTGGCAGCAAAATCAGACCGCTGAAAATCGCAATTATTTTATCGAAGCGAGAAACGAGTTCAAGCGTGTGATCGACGAAACTAAGGACAAACACAATCAAAGGATCAGGAATAAACTTTTGCAATGCCCCAGTGGTTCCAGGAATTTCTGGTCGGTAGCAAAGGCGACAGTAAGTAACAGCTTTACAAAAACGTCTCTCCCACCTTTGACGGACGAACGTGGCATCACGGCGACTACAGCCAAGGAAAAAGCAAACATGCTCGCAAAAATGTTTTCATCGCACTCTACCTCAGACGTGCCCCAAGGCAAGACTCTCCCCACTATACCGAACATCAACACTACCAGGGCAGAAATCAAGTTTTCTCACCGTGATATTCGCAAATCCTTAAAGAACTAGATACGCAAAAGGCATCAGGACCGGACGGAATACCTGCCATCGTGCTAAAGAACTGCGCCAACGAACAAACACCAGTTTTTTCCAGGCTTTTTTCTCTTTCTTACAGAAAAGGGATTTACCCATCCTCTTGGAAAGTCGCTCGAGTGCAACCTGTTCCAAAAAAAAGGCAAGAAAACCACGCCCTCAAACTATCGCCCAATTGCCTTGCTTCCAATAATCTCCAAATTCATGAAACGTGTAGTCAACCAGCAACTACTCAAGTACCTCGAGAGCAACAGAATAATCAGCGATAATCAATACGGCTTTCGCAAAGAGAGATCGACAGGAGATATATTGGCCTATGTTACTCATAGATGGAGTAGGGCAATTGAAAACTACGGAGAGTCTCGAACGATTGCGTTGGATATTTCAAAGGCATTCGACAGAGTTTGGCATGACGGACTGCTCAACAAACTGCCGTCCTTGGGACTGCCCGCCTCGTAACCTTTGGATCGGATTTAGTAGAAATGTCAACTGGCTGTAGAAGTCCTTACTGTGTCCAAAAATGCCTGTGTTGTTCAAGACGATGATACCTGCTAGTCTTTCATTATAGTAATCCTGTATTTGCCCGAGGATAGTTCTAATTTTAGGACCCTTCAGTATCAGTATCAATATCAGAAGGGGTGGCCCCTAGCGGATTTTGCACTTAGGCCAGGACCAGGGGTCGATTGTATTCGATTAATTTTTCTATAAGGCCTTTTATACAGTGGAGGTGGTCGTTAGTGCCAAAGTTTGTTCTAAAGCCCGCCTGTTCCCTAGGTTGATAAACGTCCAATTTTCTTTCTAATCGATTTGCTATTATTCTTGTGAATAGCTTGTAGAGGTGGTTTACGTTGTGCCCCCAGCCCGCATTAGAGTAGCTCCAGGGTGCCGGTCGTCCTTAATAAAGCCCGCATCTCCTTCAGACTACCACCACGCACTGAATCTGGCTCGACCGACGTCACGCCAACGATTCTGCATCTTGCCCACGCGAAAGCGGGGCATTCCGTAAGTAGATGGTATGGGATCTCGTCGTCCTCCATGCACCATCCACACTTCCCCTCCTCTGCAATTCTCAGCAGAGCAGGTGCCGTTTAAGCCTACAGTGCCCTGTGTAGAATCCTACCAGGGTCCTGCACTCGTTCCTAGGTAGGCACAACAGCCCCCTAGAAAAACTCTTCGCGGGCCCATGTATTATGAGCCTCGTCTGTCTCATCCTCGGAGCCGTCCGCCATACCTCCTCCGCCCGGCCCTCCATCCATGCCTCCAAAGCTCTTTCGCGAACACTCTGAGCGATCCCCACGCACAGGGATCATGCTCGAAGTATCTGCGTGCGGAGCCTTCTCTGGCTAAAGCAGGACGCCCACAGAATCGGCACAGACCGGCTCGCACGGCCAGCACTGCCGGCATAAGTTGCTATCTACGTTATTTAAACGAGATGCCTTTCCGCGCTGGCCCGATTAAATGGGCGCTGCCTCGTTTAATAACGTAGATAGCAACTTATGTCGGCCGTGCTGGCCGTGCCGGGCCGGTCTGTGCCGATTCAGTGGGCGCCCTGCTTAAGGCATCAGCGGCCTCGTTTCCCGGTACACCCGAGTGTCCCGGTACCCAGACCAGCGTAACCTTTTTAAGCTTTGTAAGTTCAATCAGCCAGCTTCTACACTCCCTTACCAACAAAGAGCGCGTGCGGACCGACTTCAGCGCCATGAGTGCGGCCTTGCTGTCGGAGCAGAAGAAAACCCTCCCGCCACCGGCATTGAGCCTTAACTACTCCCAGATTCCCATCATGATCGCAAAAATTTCCGCTTGGAAAACCGTAGTGTGCTCGCCCAGTGAGGCGGATAGTTCCCGCCCCAGGGCCTCACAGTACGCACCAGCTTCGGACAGTGTTCCCATTCTGAACCCGTCTCTGAACCAGACTAGCCCATCCCAGTTTTTTTCAAGACCCTTATGCTTGTCTACTCTTACGTTCGAATGTCCTTTCTTATTTCTCAATAATTTCTTTTATTTAGCTCCCGATATACTGCTGTTTCTCTGGGAGTTCTTTTTCTTTATTCCATAAGTTGCCGTGTATTTTAGGGTTCTTTTTGTTTCTCCATTTCGTGCAAATCTTCTTGACCGAGATACGGATGTTAGTAGTAATATTATGGTAATTAATATAAACTTTACCTAAACTTGCGGCTGGTTTTAGCCTCTATGATACTCCATTTGCCTTTGTTTTAGGTTTACAACAGTAGGAAACAGATGGTAATGAGTTTATTTCTTTCCATTATGAGGTTGATGCTAAGGGATGCTTTTACCAGTCTATGATCGCTCTTTGTATCGAACCGATTTAGTTTGAGACGTCTCTGTTTGATAGTATGAAGTCGATTTAATTTTTGGTTTGGTCTTCAGGACATTTTCACTTGCACTTCTTTTGTTTAGGTATCCTAAAGAGGCTGATAGTATTAGTTAGGTACCCAAACCAAAATTTCCAATGTTATTTCAGTCGGTTGCTTTTTTCTGGGTAATCATAGCATTAAAATCACCACTCATCATTTTGTAATGACCTGAGTGAATCCCTGGCTTTGGACAGATATTCAAAAATGTTTCCATCTCTCTATCATCTGGTTGGTTAGTCGGTGAGTATCCCTGAATGAACTTGCTTATATTAAGGATCATGTAGAGGAAGGTCGATTTTACTTTAATTATCAAATGGTTCAGTTTCCTATTAATAAGAAATATCACTCCTCCTTGTGTTTGATAGACTTATTCTGAGATAAACAATATGGCCTGATTTGAGAACAGTGGTTTTCTCTCCTAGTAGTCGTATTTCACAGAGCCCGAGGATGTCTTATTTTATGTAATCGAGTTTCCCTTGTATTTTGACGAGATGTTCTGCGATTTTCATATTAATATAACGTAATTCATAAAAAATAATGGAATGTTAAGCATCAACTTTACTAATATTATCTGTGTTTTTTAAGATTGCTATAATTTTATATATGAAGCTGAATTTGCATCTGGTACAAAACTGTTTATAAAACATACGTTAATAAATCGAAGATTGCGAAAACTGTTCATGCTGGATGAACTGAGACACGATCTGTGGGTATATGGGTAATTTCAGAAAAATGTGTACGTATGGTGAGGATCGGCACATTCTTTAGTGAACGCCTTAGAAAAACATGTTGTACACCATATTATTCAATTAAACCTAATATAATGGACGAGAGTGCGTGTCGTCTATTGGGAAAATAATTATTTTTCGTTTCGAAGCGGAACTTTTAAGATACATTGTACGCAATTTTTTTTAATGATCATTGGACAAGTGTGAACTCTTCGAAGATAACACAATGTAGCATGGGTTTGCATTAAGTAACTTAAAAGTCAGTTCTGACCAATGGAAATTAAACAATGAGATCAAACCTATCAGAAAAGTTCACGTACTAGACATAATAATTCAGTTCCTCATTGAAGACATAGTAATCTTAAAAAAGACTGGTGCACGTATAATATATTGCATAGAGTCCATGCCTCCATCGTTGACCTTTGAATGTAAAGAAAATTTTTGCTCCGATGCCGCAGTTAAATTTTTAAAATAAGGAATACTAAAAACTATGATATTTCGAATTAATATAGTTAAAAAGAATTAAAACAATAAATCTAATTGTACCATGTTCACCTAATTTTAGTTCATGAAAACATTGGAATGACGAATAGTTGCCAAAATACTCTTTTGCACTATTCATATTGTAAAAGTTTATATTCTTAAATGTTCAATTGTTAACCTACCTTTTGTCAAGAATCATTATTGCAATGATTAGCTATTTCTTCTCTGGTAGTCTATCTCTCCTTGACAATCGGTATCATTTTTGTTTGGGTTAGATGACACATTTTCTTTTAGACACGGTCATATTAATTTGAAATGAAATATTTATTTTAAGAATGCCTACAAAATATAATCGCAGGCAGCATACTTTCCGTGGTAATGGGACGGAAGCTGACGTCTTCGTATAGGTTTGTAAAACTTTTATCAGCTATTATGTAAATTGAGATGTTACAGCCCTGATCCAGTTTTCAACGGGTAGCGACGACAGAATGGTGAGAGCCTCTATAGAAATAGACCTTGGAAAAGAGAGGTATCGTATGATTAAAAATAAATGCACACCTACCTGTAGAGACCCTGAAAATACAGACACATTCCAAGAATACATCAACACTATCCTCGAAAGCAAGAAAAACACAGACCAAGATGTCAACATCTTAAATGACACTATACTGGAAGCTATAGAAGAAAGCCAGAAAGTTCATTGCCAAAAGAAATCAAATACCAATAGACTAAGTCCTCAAACACAAGCATTAATGGAAGAGAGGAGAAAAATGCAAAGCGATAAGCACAAAGAACACCACGAACTTAGAGAGATAAGCAAGAAGATATCCAAATCTATCAGAGGAGATAACCGAAAGTGCAAAAGTAAACAAATCCAACAAACGATCGAAGATAATAAAAGTCTCAAAGTTCTAAGGAGAAAATTAAATAATGTCAAAAAAGAAATAATCAAATTAAGACAAAAATGGAACTATGACCACCAACAGAGAAGAATTATTAAGGGTAGTAGAAGAATTCTATACAGAATTGTACAAGAGTCGACAAAACCTTGATGAGCAACAAACAGAAAACTTAGATAACTCTGGATAAAAAGTAGTTAACCAAGGATCGGAAGAAATGCCAGATATAACAACAGATGAAATAAGAAACGCACTAAAGAAAATGAAACGGAATAAAGCTCCGGGTGAGGACGGTACTATTATAGAAGCCGTAAAGATTGGAGGGGGCAGACTTTTAGAGAAAATAAAGGAACTGTTCAACTTATGTCTGCACCAAGGCGAATCACCTACAAGTTGGCACAATGCGCTAATCATTTTAATACATAAGAAGGGCGATCCAACAGATCTTGAAAACTACCGACCCATAAGCCTGTTAAACCACCTCTACAAGCTATTCACAAGAATAATGGCAAATCGATTAGAAAGAAAATTGGACTTTTAGCAACCTAGGGAACAGGCGGGCTTTAGGACAAACTTTGGCACTAACGACCACCTCCACTGTATAAAAGGCCTTATAGAAAAATTCATCGAATACAATCGACCCCTGGTCCTGGCCTTTGTCTACTTCCGCAAAGCATTCGATAATATCGAAATAAACAGTGTAATGAACGCGCTGGAGGAAAGCCGTATAGACTATCGGTACTCTAAACTGATTAAAGGCTTATACAGCAATGCTACCATGACTGTAAGATTGCATAAATATACAAAATGTATAAAAGTCGAAAGAGGAATTAGACAAGGGGACACGTTATCTCCCAAACTTTTTACGGCAGTCTGTGGAACATGCTTTCAAGCAGTTGGACTGGGGCACCAAAGGAATCTGTATTGACGGCGAAATGCTCTCCCACCTGCGATTTGCCGACGACATAGCTCTAATAACAGACAACTTGGGAGAGATTAGAACTATGATTACTGAGTTAGATGCCATTTGCAAACAAGTCGGTTTAAACATGAACTTTGGAAAGACGCAATTCATGACAAATTTGATACCAAGGGAAAACCTAAAGGTCGGTGGTAACGAAATAATACTAGTCTACAAATATAAATACTTAGGTCATGAAATCCAAATTGCCAGAGATGACCAAACCACTGAACTGCAAAGAAGAATTACCTTTGCATGGGCTGCATATGGAGCTCTATCAGACATCTTCAAGAGTAACATATCAAATTACCTAATGCGTGCTCCCAGTCATGACTTGCGGTGCCGAAACACTCTCCTTAACCCAGGATACAACAACCAAACTTAGAGTAGGCCAAAGAAGAATGGAAAGGTCGCTACTGGGACTGACTCTCAGAGATAGAGTCAGAAATGAGGAAATAAGAAGAAGGACAGGCGTCACGGATGTTATCGAGCGCATAGCATGGCTTAAGGGGAACTGGGCCGGCCATGTGGCCAGAATGATAGAGTGGAGGCCACGAGCTGACAAAAGGAGTCGAGGCAGACCACCTACACGACGGATAGACGATGTCAAAAGAATCGCTGGCAACTGGCCACAAGAAACTCAGAACCGACACTACTGGAATAATTTAGGGGAGGCCTATGTTTAACTTTGGACGCAGAAGGCTGGATGATGATGATGATGATGTAAATTTTGCAATAAATTTAAAGGTAAGTAAAACATACTCAGTCTTTATTATAGCTTAGATTTACTTTTTATTTATATGCAAATATTGAAATTTGATTAATTTTCCGTTATAGGTTATGTGGCTTAGAGCTTTTTGCTTTGGCATGATTGACGGCTAGGTCTTTCTATCTCTGGTTGTTCGTGAGTTAGGTCTTTTCAAAAGTATTTTTTTTATATAAGTATAGTTTTAGCTTAGGAGAACAATTTTCATTTTACCCTGAAACATATTAGCTTTTGTCGTATTCATTTTTTGGTTAGTTTAACGGTTAATTTTCTTTCAGCAGCAGAAAAATAACTCAAAAGAAGCCAAAGCCAAAGAAAATGTTTATGAGTCAGGCGATGAATCTTTACCCGAGTCTGTTGCAAGTCACGATTCCTATAGCCCTAAAGAATCAAACCCTTCATACTCAGACGAATATGAAGCACTGATAGTTAAGAAAAAAGCGAAGAAAAGGACGGAATAAAGTACTAAAAAATATTGATAAGGGAACAACTTTAAAACTGGAAATTCATAAAATTTCATTTCATTTATTCATTCATGTTAATATCACAATCAGTAATGTACATACGTCAAATAAAAGTATAAACTAACTAAAAGTCTTAAATAATCAAAGTTTAAAAAGAAACAATAAATCTTGGTCTATAACAATACATTTTAAAATCACCGATACTGTGAAACTTCTAAATTTTCCAAACTTACACACTACAGATAAAAAAACTATTAAGTTTTTGCGACGTTACAATATAAAACATTTTTTAAAATAGAAATGACATTACACTACGCCAACTCGCTACAACATATCAACATTAATATAATAAATAGGTATATACATTTCTTTGTAGACCGCACCAAACCATGCAGTGATATAGCCTTATTAGATGTCTACATCAAGATATTTCTGGATGTCAAAAAAAACATTATTTAATAAAAATTGTTTGACTGTATGTTTAAAAGCATTTCCATTTAAAGCTTTAAAATGACGAGGGAGCTTATTATATAACTTAGGGCAATAATAATTGATTGATAATTTGGATCTTTCAAGTCTGTGGTGATCTATCCTGAGTAGGTCAGCATCTCTTGTATGGTAATGATGGTAAAAGTTATTTGTGTTATAGGCATTGAAATTTTTATGACAATAGATAATACATTCATAAATATAACGACACGGTAAGGTCATCACTTTAAGATCTTAAAAACACTGTCTGGTGTCTGCTCTGTAACTCAGACCACCTATGACCCAAATTGCCCTCCTCTGTAGACCGAAGATCCTAGTTGCGTGCGCCTAGTGGCCCCAAGCCAAAAGACCATAGCATGCCACACACTGGAAAATACCATGAAATGCCTGCAAGAGGCAAAAATAAGGCAAAACTTTTTAAAGATTTTTTAACAAGAAAATACTTTTTGAGAGGCGTCCAGCAAGTTGATCAGCATGTGTATCGAACCTAAGGGCAGAATCAATGCATATTCCCAAGAATTTTACCTGCTTATTTTCTTCCTCGAGAGCTCTCAGGCCGAACATAATGCTTTCTGTTTTTGCCTCATTCAACGACAGTCTATTGGCCCTAAACCACTCCCTGAGGCTCTTAACTGAGCCCTCTATTCTTTATTTTAGCTCTTCCCTGCATGGGCCCGATTCAGTCAGTGAGGTGTCGTCTGCAAACAGTAAGACACCAGAAGTCGGTACTGCAATGTTGATATCGTTTATATAAATAAGAAAGAGCAGAGGACCCAGAACAGAGACCTGTGGTATCACATGCCTCATCACAGCCTCGCCAGATCTACCATTCCCATACTCGGTCACCTGACTTCTATCCTGCAAATAGCTGCCCAGCAAACGAACTGATATATCATCCACACCATACACTCTCAGTTTATCCAAAAGTATGCCGTGCGAAAGACAGTCGAAGGCCTTTGAGAAGTCACAGTACGTAGCACTGATATATTCCCCCTCTTCAAAGGCATCCGATATGCACCGCAGCAGCTCAACAACAGCCATTGTTGTCGACCTTTCTGTTCTAAACCCAAACTGACTCTCCGAGAAGAGGGTATTTGTTTCCAAATATTCATATAGTTGTTTCTTTAAAAGGGTCTCGACACCATGGGCACCAACGATATTGGACGATAGTTTCCAAGGTTATTCTTATCACCCTTCTTAAAAATAGGAGTTACTCTTGACCTTTTCAGTGCTGATCGAAAAAAGCCAGCCTCTATACACAGATTTATGATCTTTGTCAAAGGTAATATAAGAGAATTTTTTAATTTTTTGATAGGAGGGCCATTCATGTCATGTGATGGTCTATTTTTATAGTGCTCCTGTAATAGTTTGAGAGTTTCACGCATTTGTCTTAGGTCATTATCGTACCATTGCACAACAGTTTCATTGTTTTGATTAACTTTGCTTCTTTTAAGTGGGAAAAAAAAGATCGATTCCAACCATCATAAGCTCCAAGAACGTATCATACTTGGCATCGATTGTCATTTGTGCTGAATCGATAAATGCCCAATTTTGATTTTCTAAATAATTAAGCATATCACCGACGCCCCGAGTGGTGATTGGACGGCCGAAACGGAACCTAGGACCCACATCCTCCCGGCTCAGTTCCAATCGGACATCCACAGCCAAGTGATCTGAGACCAATGGGTCAAAGATCTTTGTATCAAATATAAGGTTGTCAGAGAAATTTATGAATATATTATCTATACAATTTACATGGTTGGTATTTTGAAAAATTTGCTGTGAAAAATTAAAGCTATTCATTAGACCTAAAAAATTATGTTTTCTTAAATTATTAGTATTAAAAAGGATATTAGAATCACCCAAAATGATAACCTGTCTGTAGTTTCCCTGTATGACATGGTGTAACATATTCTCTATGATAAGCAAGGAAGTATCAAAATCTCCATTTGGTGGTCTATACACGGTAATCACCGCTAGCTTGTGCTCCTTTACCTCCATGGCCGCCACTTCACATATAGTCTCCACTGAAAGTCCTTCAAGTGTTTCAATACTACAACTCTCCATTCCCGTTCTTCCCAGAATCATTACTCCACCATTGTTGTTGTGAAGTCGAACGAAGTAAGAAATTAAAGAATAGTTCCTTACTCTTAGCCACTCTGCTTCGGCTGCCTTTAAGTGATGCTCACTGAGGCATATTACTTCATATGTAATTGGATGGTCTTCCAGAAAGGCTTCAAGTTCTTCGACCTTGCCACGCAATGAGTGGATGTTCAAATCAAGGACACTAAAACCTGCAGGCTCTTTTTCAGTTTTACCCCCATATTTGTTGATTACTTGGGGTACCGACTGAGGTTCATAAAATGGTTTACGACAATGCCTCTTGGCCACATGTTTGGATTAAGAAAGTCCACCTTAAGGTCCTCATTTACCCCCATTTTTAATGAGCTTTTAAATAGATCTTTTTTGTGCGTAGTTTCACACAGGTGCCTTTAATCCTTAAACTTGATTTCAGGTAGTTTTCCAGGTCTTCTGCTGTTGTATCGACTGAAAAACCCGAGACAAAATACCATGTTTTCGTTGGTACTACTTTTAAGTCGGTTTGCAATACATCTCTGTTGCCTCTTATTGGTGCTGGTCTTGCTGGAGCGTTGGGGTTGTTGGACTGTATTTGGATTTGGTTCGAGTTTTTCTTCCAACCACAGTATTCCATCCGTTTGATTCACTTTCTCCATTTGTGTGCTTCTGCAAATCATCATCGGCCCCCATTATGCCCTCGTGTTCGAGAATTTTGGGGTTATCACGCGGTGACTTTGACATTTGGCAGTCTATCAGAATATTTGCAGTGTTGCCAAACTGCGGACTTTCGCATCCTTGGATTTCTGTTTCTGAAGCAGCGTTTTCGGTTGACGGGCTTTCGGTATCTAGTATTTCAGCTTCGCAATCTGTCGGTTTTTTTAGGTTTGGGTTAGTTTGGATTTTCTACCTCAAAAACCATTCCTGCTTCGCCATCCTCGGTAATCTTCGTTTCCTCGGAATTTTTCGTCGATGTCGATGACGTCAATTGTGTTTGTGCTTCACATTCTTCAGATTCTGGACATTCTTCCGAATATTTTTTATCATTGGTTGAATTTTTCTGCTTAATTTCTTCGATTTTACCTTCTAAGAGTCGTTTGTTTTCTTCTAATAAGGCGTTTTTTTCTTTCAATCCTAGAATGATTTCTCTCAGTAGCTGATTTCTTTCGGATTCATCATCTTCATGGTCAGGCGAGGTTATGTCATGCTCCCCACAAATGCAACGGGATTAATCGAGAATTATCACTTCTTTTGTCCAATCTCTTGCAGCACATGAGTAATGGAAGGCTTTTCCACATCTTACACATACTACACAACTAAACTTTTTGGTTTTACAGCATTCTAAAGTGAATTTCGCTACAGACACACTTTTTCCGCGCGGTCTAGTCGGCGCCAAAAACCGAAAACTAATAAAAAAAATAATAAAAGCGGTACTAACATAGTAAAAGAATTTGTAAACAACAATAGCGAAAATGATATTGAAAACGAAAAATAACAACGGAGCTACTGCTATTGCCGATAATGAATTAAATAAATATGAACGACGAAGGTAGTAAAAAAAACAAAAAGACCAGATAAAAAAAACTGCAAACAAATTAAGTCAGAAAGGAAAAAAATACCCTTCATCAAAAGAAAAAATAATAATATCCTTGCAAATCATGTCAAAAAGTTTTATGAAGAAAGGGAACAATTCGATAAAATTTTGAGCTATAGCAGTTGCGCACTAACAAAATTAATCTATGTTATCATGTATAAGCAATGAAAGTATAAAAAGAAGATACCCAAAAACCTTGAGATCTCACGAAAATGTACAGGTTACAAAATTACAAAACAATGAAACTAAACAAAAACGTGCATACAATTTGTTCTGACAGCAATGAACATAAAAGGAAAACGAATAAGCAAATTATGTGTTTCTAAAACAAGTTTATAAACTCCGAAAATATACATGAGCGCAAAGAACACCAAATCCAAAGAAACTCGAAAGCAAGTTCTAGAATGCATCAAGATGCTTCCTACAGATTCATCGTACTACTGTAGTAATAGAATTTTAAAATATATCAATATTATACATGTTGTAACATCAAAATCCTCATTTAAACTTTTGCCAGCATTTTGCAGATTGCTTCATCATCACAATAATACTAACAATGATACCCTCAGTATCTAAATCGCAAAAGTCAACTAATATAGATAGCGTTGAATAAAGTTCTAATATATGATTTTACCTTTGAGACTAGAAAATGAGAACATTATGAGTAGACACTTTAAACACGGTATAAATATATATACGGAAGGTTTACTGAACACAAATTTCCAATTTCGCCAACAGTGTTTGGCGTCGGAACGAATCCAGATCAATCTGTTTCGTGACATACGGTGGCTGCGCTACGAAGGAGAGTCTACAGTCAGTGTGCAAACGCCCTGAGATTGTGTACTGTCGCGTTCATTAATATCCAGGCAAATAATTTTGCATCAGCGAATACTTTTTGATTTTCCCCCGACAGACTGCTCGCTGATTTATACCGTGCTGCAGGTGTGCGGCGGCTTTTGCGTTTGATGCAAAAACATCAAAACTATTTTGCTGAGTGACTTTACTTGACATTATTATTTGTACTCTGCTTTAACTGGGAAGCGAAATAATTATAATTTTGATTCTGGATTTTATTAATTAAAAGCTTCGGATTAGAAGAAAATGAAAGCAAATCTGGTTACGCGGTAGAGTCGAAATAAATAGAGAAAACTTTTCACCTAGTGCGAATCACCTACAACTCTTACTTTCTATAAGAGAATTAAAATACCAGTCAACGACTGCATGTAATAATAAAGCTGATTCAGTCGAGCAATTCAAAAACTCTCTAACAGCCGGCCTTACGTACTTGTTGAAAGAGAAGAAAACCGGGCATTACTCGCTCTTCTGTTCGTGCCCAGCGGGCAGTATGACACATAATTTTCCAAGTCATCGATACAGCCTCATAAATTACTAATAATAATATTCTCGGCACGCCTAAAGGATATAAGGCAAAATACTATAAGGTGATGATCCCTGGATACATTACCTATTTTGGTTGTGTTTTTTTTACATCAATATATGGTCAACACAATCTTAGTTCATGAACTACAAGAGTTATCCCTAGTAAAATTATATTTATTTTTTTTATATTTTTTCAGAAGAAGTAGCATCTTTTAAATGGAATATCTATTAATTTGCGGAACATAATTTTTTTGGAAAGCCCCTTAGCGACAAACAAACATGGATCCGTGATGCACCGTTTCGAATTGATTAGCTATTATTTTTAGTATTTAGGCAATTATTTAACCGCCTTGGCTTGTTACTAATAGTTATTTATGCTACAAGTGCAAAAAAACAAGCTTTTTGCACGAAACGTGAAAATTGTCAAACGAGACTGCAGGTCGAGTTTGACAATACGTATTGTATTCAATTTTATATACCATCATTTAATTTACCTATATAAAAAAAATTGTCAGTTCCGTCTAATTGCAGATATTTTTACTGTTATTGCTGTGTTGTCTATTTTTACTGGTATTGCTGTATTATCTATTCTATGATATGTAATATATGTAATATCAATGGCAACTCTCGACGCTTGCGGGTTTCAACCGTGTTTCTAATAAATAAATATAACAACTGTCAATTTTTTGTTTGAAATTGTATTGCAATTTTGTTGCACTTCAATTTTTTTTATTTTTTTTTTATTTTTTATGGCAGTGGAACGCACAAGATGTTGATTAACACAGGTCTTAAACAATAGTAGGTTTTAAATTGTGGAAACAGATATCCTGGGAGTGAGTTTCACAGTGATGTAGTGCGCTAGATAAAGGAGCCCTTGTAAAGCGACTAGGTGTTTCCAGTTGTACGACGAACGGGTGCGCCTTAGCCGTCTGTTATGACTGCCTGAAAGATGCTGCTGGGGGCGGGATGATGCGGGCCAAATCCTGAAAAAATCTGCCGTGAAAATATCTATAAAACAGGGAAATCTCGACCACATGTCAGCATTGTTCCAGACTATACAAATCCCGAGTCAACTCCGGGTCGACGACGAGACGCACAGCTTTCTTCTGAATGGAATCCAGTAGCTCTAGGGTGTTCTTAGGTGCGGCACTCTAGATGTGTGAGCAGCCCCGTCTCCAGGCTTTAGGCCGCCCGAGGCGAGCAGGATTTGGCCGCCCCTTACAACAGACCAATTAAGGAGTCAATAATAGATTCCGGTATAAAGAGATGACCTACAGGGTCTATATTTTCATGGTAGATGTACCACGTGGGGGCTACCTATAATTAAATCGGGGATGTCGGGGCTCGATTTTAAGGGGAGGTTTTGGGGGGCTATATGGAAATCGCATGGTTTTTCGCTATTTCTGGCTAAACGGGAGCTCGGAGCGAAATTTTGCCGCGACCAAACTCCGCAGCGGGGTTGGCTGGTTAGTGGGGGTTACCCACGCCCCCCGTTTCACGAATTTTTATCGAGAAGTGGGTAAAATCACGAAACACGAACGGAAAAAACTGTATTTTTATATCAACCTAACCTTCATTTTGTCCCATAGGAACGGGAACCTACCTGGAACCTATCGGTAGAACCTATCGGCTTTTTTACGATCGATTCGAAATTCGGCATGTAGATAGAAGACCTCAAGGCCGACAAAAAAGGTTCTTTACGGAAAAAAACAATATTCTTAGTTTTCGAGAAATCAGCCGTTTAAGTTCGAGAACGGTCGTAGCTCCAAAACTACGAGTGATACGAAAAAATGCATACCACCAGAAATGTGTATTTCGACGGCCTTTAGCCCGTACGTGAGTCGTCGAACTTAATATATTAATAAATATATTGCCGTTTTTTTCGAAAAAAGGGGATTTTTTCAATAGTATATTATTTTATATGGAGGAAAAGTGATACTTTTCATGGCGCGCTCGTGTTTAACAGCCGAATGGAGTGAGGCTGGTAATAGAGAGCAAGCCATGAAAAGTAACTTTTCCTCCACATAAAATATGCTGTTTTTTCTTCAAATGTCGACAAAATAATGCAAAAATATCTCGTTTTAATAGTAATAATAATAATTATTATCAATGATAAGTTGGTTTGCAAGACAGCTTAGACCTGACCAGTGTCGATGAATAGGCAGAGGTCGTTGCTATAGTAATGTAACATAAAGCTGTCAGTGGACACTGTCAATAATAATTATTTTTTTAAAATTGCGTCTCCGATTACGTTTTAATTCCGTATTGATAAGCAGTTATTAATAACCAATTTGTTTCTAAATTAGTGATTTTTAGAAATGCAGTGCACAAATTGAGTGATAAATACAAATTTTAGTTTAATAATTCTTGAGTTGTTGACGCTTGCTTTGTTGTTTGTTTGTATCTATGTTGGTATGGTAACACTTTTACCTCCGCCGGCGGAAAAGTGAAAAGTAAAGCTCCGGCGGAGGAAAAATGAAACTTCACGGCCGCCGCGCCGGCGCAGTCGAGTAATGACGGATTTTCTGACGTTTGAAGAAAAAAAATTATTTTTTTACCACTCTGTATATGCTTTTGAAAATTTTATTTGTATGTATAATAACATGTAAATAGACCCCTTAATTATTTTCTACCCTAAAAAAATCGAGATTTTCATTAAATCGGCTATAATTCGAAAACGGTAAGGGTTAGAGGTAAACTTTAAATGGGGAAAAGATGGGTTTCGTCGGGTACTATAATGTGCCGTATCCAGTTGGACTGTACGATGTTTCGTTTTTTTCCAAATCGACCAAACGTGATTTTTATATTTTCTTCATTTGCGAAGTAACGGAAATAGATATTTGAAATCGCCCAGTGTTTGCGCCGTCTTAAGGTCGATCGAAAAGCTCTTATAAAATTTTTCCTTAAGAGTTCAAATAAGGTAGATATTCGATACAATGTAATTTTAGTCTAAAAATCTAGCATTTCTCTTTAGATTTCGGCACGAAATAGGGAATTTCGTAGGGGTGTTATCTTTTTCATTTCGAATATCTTATGGGGGGGTTTTGGGTGCGTTGAGTTCGAATTTCGCATCGAAAAGGTCGTATGAGTTTTCTGTACCGAAATATTTCGAAAAAAGTTGATTTTTTTTAAATGTATTTTTTCACCACCCTGTATATGATTTTGGAAATTTTATTTATACGTTGGTGATAAGTGGATCCTTCTTATCGTTTCGGTAATAAAAATAGGAAAAAAATTTTGGAAAATATTTTTCTAAAAAAATTAATTTTGAGAGTGGTATTTGGGGGGCGCGGAGTTCGAATTTTTGGTCTAAAAAATCGCACGAGTTTGCTGTACCGAAATATTTCGAAAATAGTCAATTTTTTTAGAATAATTGTGGTTTTAACAGCCTGCATGCGATTTAAAAAAAAATATTTGTACGTAGGTGACAAGTACGTGCATCCGTCTAG
>JAEQML010067180.1:0-19320 GCA_016904865.1 Pissodes strobi
ATGGCTAAACATGATTATTTTTATTTTAATAAAAGCCAGCTACTATAATTTTATGGATCCAATAAGCATAATAAAAAATAATATCCGTTGTTTGAAAATGAAAACTAAGGAGAGAAATGTAAAGAAGACAAAAAAGTAAGATTGTGTAGTAAAAGTCTCATGGCTGTAGGTTAAACCGTTTTCATACAAAAATCGATGAAAAATTGAAAATCAACATATCAAAAATATCAATTTTTGAAAACTCTTAATTTCAAGTTTTTTATTCTGCAATCCTTGGTTGACGTATAAATTGCACCATTTGTTTTGGTCGTAGCACATGTTGTTTTCTTATAAAATGCAAATAAATGTCAAAATAGGGTAAACTTTAAAGTCTCTTAAGTCAAAATCTATTAACTTTAGCTATAGTACATCCTACAAAAGATCACCTGTGTGTGGGTCCGGATAATATACCAGTGATATTTTTAAAACATTGTACTTGTATTTTGTCGCACATTTTGTCTATTTTGTTTAATTTGTCTATTGCCGGAGGTGAGTTCCCTGATATGTGGAAATTATCCTATGTAACACCAATTTTTAAAAATGGGGTTAGATCTCAAGTCAGTAACTACCGAGCTATTTGTAAAGGTTCTTTAATTGCAAAAATTTTTGATTCAATTATTGACTCTAAAATCAGAACTTCTATTCAAAATATCCTTATAGATTTTCAACATGGCTTCAGTAAGGGTAAGTCCACAGTTACAAACTTGTTAGTTTATGAACAAGATCTAAAAACTTCGTTGGAAGGCTTGCATCAGGTGGACTCGATTTACACAGATTTCTCGAAAGCCTTCGATAAGGTGAATCATAATCTATTGATAGGAAAGCTGGAAGGATATGGAATTTATGGAAACATGTTGAGATGGTTTACGAGCTATTTATCTAATAAAAGGCAAATTGTAAAAATCAAAAATTATTCTTCAAAGGAAGTGTTGGTCCCATCTGGGGTTCCACAGGGCTCTCATCTGGCACCTCTCCTTTTTAATTTATTTATTAATGATATTTCAAATTATATTAGAAACTCTAAGTTTTTATTGTATGCTGATGATTTTAAATTGTATAGGGATATTAAATCGGTGGATGATTGTGTGAAGTTACAGCAGGATTTGGATGGCTTGAGCGAGTGGAGTAGGATGAATGGAATGGAGCTTAATATTGGTAAATGTAAGGTAATGCAGTTTTGTAAAAGAATAAATATTATAATGTATAATTATAAAATTGATGATACAGAACTAGAGAGAGTCAAAACTATAAAAGTTCTAGGAGTATGGTTTGACAAGAATTTAAATTTTAATACGCATATTGAGCATATTACCAATAGGGCTTTGAAGTTGCTGGAATTTATTCGAAGATCATAATGCGACTTTAAGAATATAGATCGCTTTAGGGTGTTGTATTGTTCATATGTCAGATCTGTGTTAGAGTACGCTGTCCTGTTTGGTCCCCATTCTAGAAGAAAAATGTTAATAGGATTGAACGTGTGCAAAGAAAGTTTTTAAAATTGATAGGTTATAAGCTTGGCATTAGGGCAGAGGACATAGTTAGCGCTGAAATTATGAAAGTTTTAAATATGCCTTCTTTGGAAAATCGACGTCTTCTCTTAGACATATGCATCCTATATACAATTCTAAACTCACATATTAACTGTGCTGAATTGTTATGCGAAATTTCCCTACACGTTCCACAAAGAGCTCTAAGACAGCTTACTCTTTTCCATATACCCTTTCACAGAACGAACTATGATATGTCATCTGCTCTAACAAGATTTTGTAGTGAAGCGAATAATATTGGTGCAGTTGTACAGCTGGACTTTTTCCATGACTCGTTATGCTCATTAAAGAGAAAACTGGCGAATTTCTTTCTTTTAAAATAACATTGTCTGTATCTTTCTTTCTGGATCTGGTTTTTTATTTTGTAAATCTAAAATGGCTGGTCCGTTAATAAACTATTTATTTATTTATTTATTTACATAAAAAGTGTTTAGAAGAATTTTTCGTAGTTTTCAATTATGCAAAAATATATGGGGGTTGCCATTTAAAAAAGTTAAACTTATATCGTTTCCGGTGAAACCGGAAGTGACTGTCAATTGTTTTTTTGCTTGAAATGTGCACGTCACTGAACCCTATGGTCGGTGAAAATTTCAAATTGTTATCTCAAGCCATTTTAAAATCCGGGCCTGGGTAGTAGTTTCGTTGTCACCCGGTATGTACAGTGTGTGCGTGGATTTGCTTGCCAAATGGGAAACTTTTATTTTTCATTTTAGCAAAAAATGTTATTCTTCATAAAGAGTTTTGCTTGCGAAAAAATGAGATTCGCATGTAGACATATTAAATTTTTTGTACAAGGCGCTCAAAAATGTGATAGAATAAGAGTTTTCATCAAAAATATGAGTCATAATTCGCATTTTTCAAAAATTAAAATATGTAATTGATATTTGGGATATTGACTGCCGAGTTGAATCTAGACAAGTTTTTAAGAAAGCATTTTACTCAAAAATAAAAAATAAAGGTGTATTAGTCTTAATCAAAATTCATGTTTTTGAAGTTTTTGAGCGCCCAGTATAAAAAATTGGATATGTCTATACGTGAATCTCAATGAAAAATAAACAAAGTTTCCCATTTAGCAAGCAAATCCACGCACACACTGTATCTCATACTCAATAGAATTTAGAATTTTGTAACCACCAACAAAAAAAAAACAGTGTTTTTAAGATTTTACGAATATTTGTTTCTAAATAACTTTAAATTGGCTTATTAGAAAATAACGAAATTTGGTGCGAGAGTCCATTATAATTCGTTGTTTATGACAAATATGTAATTTGAATAATCAGATTAGAGTAAAAACTGGAAATCCGTTTCCATAGTATTGTCAAAGTCTATACCGTGGTCTATACATAATAATATTTTATTCTGTAAACTTTGGTATTGTCTATATCGTAAAATCCAGCCCGAAAGTTGTTAAATTCATATTCGTTTTTATGTAGCTGTTGGATTTATAAAGAACGATGAAAAGAGTCATTGCCCCATTTTTTTTAGACTTCACTAGGTCGTTTGATGTTAGCCGCAGCCGGGTCTTGTGGATTTTCATGCAGCCTTCTTTTTATATGACCTGCGGATGCCGGCGGCAGTGCGAGATATATCACGAACGTAAACACTAGGGGTGTAGGTCAATTGCGCATCGCGGTCAGAAAAATAAGAAAGTAGTCTTAATTTCACAGGACAGTTGCGCGCCGGCTACTTATTGGATATGGGACAGTTCAGTGCCGTATTACCTACTAAGCTATAGCCTAGGGGCGCCCGGGCAGTGGGGGCGCCGCGGGCCCGGTGCGACGCCTGATACCCTAAAATATCCCAATGTCCAAATTTCTCGCCTTGTTAAGGTGGTAATATTTTGGTTTTACTATATAACTTTTGTTATGTGAATGTGGTAGGCAATTGATGCAAAAAATACAGTAGGAATCTTTGTCGGCGTGACGCATGACGGGCGCTTGGAGTTCCGAACGCCAAAAAACTTTAATGCTTCTAATTTAAAAACAAAAATCGGTATATCCTTTCAAATCAATCAAATCACCGCTTACTTTTATACGAAACAAACATATTTTCCAACAAAAAAACGCCGCACGCCGCTAGTTCCTATACGCAAAAAAAGCGCTAGGCAGTCGGGACTTGAGGAATAATTTTACGTTATTACGCTGTTGTCAAATTTATACAGATAGAATATTTATATCTTTAAATTTTATTAGATGTAGCATGCACTCATGAGAGCGATATCACAACACAAGTGTTTTCATATATCTTCGAAAATAACTCCAAGGAAGCAACAGCGACAACTGCTTAAAAACACTAAATAGAGTGAAAAGTCATATGAGGAACACTTTAAATCAAAAAAAGGTGACAGACCTATCTATTTTAATCATTGAATCCGAACTGGTCCAAACATTAGACTTTTGTCCCATAATTAATTAATTTGCTTCAATAAAATGTCGAAAAATAAAGTAGTATTTTTTTTCAATAAAGGAACTTGTTTTAATTTGTATTAAAAGACGATTTTTATTAGAGCAGCAAAAGTACACTATCAAAAACATAAACATGAGGGGGGGGGGGGGGGGGCGCAGAGGACCGACTAACCTAGGGCCGGGCGCCTTGAGCCCTTAATCCGGCCCTGGGACAGTTGGGCTCCGGTTGCTTATACGTAAACTGCAGACGCGATAGGCCCTCGCCATAGGGCGACTGTAATATAAATTGTTTGTGTGAATCGTTGTTGGAAAAGATGTAATATTGGGTTGTCGTACAGCATTTTTTAATTTTGTTTTCCTGACTTTGAGTATGCCTTGGGATAGTTTTGGTTAGTTTCTGTTCGTTGACCCCCGTAGCGAGCGAAGCGAGAGGACGGCCAGGCATGAAATGTTCAAATATTTGAGGACGAAACGTAACGGGGGTATTATATCTAACATTTATATTACAGTCGGTACCATTCCGTAATCCCTATTTTGCGCGCAACTGTCCTATTGCCAATCGGGGCAATAAATCCCTAGCAAAAAGTAAAAGTGACCGCGGCGCGCAAATGACCCATGCCCAACATTAGTCATCAGAAGCAGCTTCGGCTCAACTAATGTAGTTAGGAGTAAATGTACTCCTTTCGTCTTAAAATAGTCTTATTGCATTTTAATTTAATTTTAAAATTGTTAGTCAAAGACAAGGTCGTGTTATTTTAACCATAGAAGATACCGAACAAGAATAAATGAATACATTCAATTAAGCAAAAAAAACAACATAATATAAAGATAAAATGATCCAACCGCGATATTATTTAACCAATTCTGGCTAATTTGCTGCGCACTCTGTATAATGCATCCACACTGCAGGTATCGCAGAAGTTAGAAATGTATCTGGTAAACCAATTCTGAGCATGAATATTTTTATATAGTTTTTTGTCAAGATAATACATGCCAACAAGAAAAACCAGTGCTCTTAAAAATAATTATTTATATTTCATAATATCGGAGATGCGACAAAACGACCAATATTCGTTTTTGCGATTTATCTAGTGTTCATTGTTGTGAGGTCAACCAATACTTAAAAAAATGTTTGCACGTTTTTGGAAGCAATAAAGTTTTCCAAGAGTTTAATAAACACCCTGTATGCAACACTTCCTATTTCATTTAGATCTCACAACAAACAACTATGATATTTGAAAAAACCTCTTAAAAACTGCAGGCGTCTATCTATTAATATAAAAATATTTCACTTCGAAATTTATCTAAAAATGTGTACCTATATAGTAGGTATCCGTTTCGTCTGCCCAGCCCAGTTTATGTCGCAACTTGTATGGAAAATAGTTATTCGGTAGTTCGGTGCATGTTTGTACTACGCATTATTCTTTCCTTTCATAACACACTGTGTTTTACGTTTCATAATTTTATTTCTATAAATAATTCGATGGTTATCGACTTAACTACGAAGTCGATAAGCGATCATTTCTAATACGATTGTTTGCTGTGCCATCTATGGGCCTCGAAACATATCTGTCAGACAAATTCAATTTTTATTACAGACAACCTTAAAATCTTTTCTAGTGCATCGAGTTTTCAGTTTTATCCGTTTTGTCGCTTATGAACGATATGTATCCTTCTTTGTTTAATGGTCTCTCTATCATACTCATTGGTTAGCTAACTATACTCCTTTATTCAAACAACGATATAACGAAGTTCGGGATGTTATTAATAATATAAAAAACAAAAATGGCTGTGATATATATAACCTCAACATAAAATTGCAAAAAATTGTCAAAAACATCATTGTCATTCCTCTTACAAAATTAATAAACAATTGTATTGCCGAAAGAATATTTCCGTCCTCTCTAAAAAGAGCTATAGTTATCCCAATCTATAAAAAGGGAGATCCGGAGGTGCCAGGGAACTATAGACCGATATCTATACCTACTCGCAATAATATCTAAAGTGTTATGGGAATATTGGATTTGCTCTCTGGTATCATGGATGGTTACAGCAGTCTTGAATATAGCTCAGTGGTGTCGTGTGACTTAAGCAAGGCATTTGACTGCATGAACCACAGCATCCTCCTAGAAAAACTTAAATACTATAACATCAATATCAATTTCTGTTTGCAAGATGGCGGGTGATCGACACGCCGAATCAAACGTCGCGAAAAATAATAAAACTATTTGCAAACATTGCAATAAAGATGTTCTAAACTACGTTAAATGTGTAAAGTGCCGTGAAAGCTTTCATCCCTCGTGTTTGGGGCAATCAGCGAGTGTTAAAAACCCAGTATGTAAACATGAAACAGAGGAACCCAAATCAGAGGTTAGATCGGTGAATGTTGAAACTTCTAGTACAGAAGTAGAATATTTAAAGAGAATAATTATGGAATTGGAGGAAAAATACGCCATTCTACATGAGAACTGTGAGTTATGGAAGGAAAAAGCTACTTTAATGGAAAAACAATTGAAAAATGGAAATATAACCTCAAGAAATGCTAAATTTTCCTGCCAAGATGGTGTTGGTGCTTCCTTAAGCGGCATCTTGGTAAATGTTAAAAACAGTGATACCAACCAAACAGCAACAGTTCAGAAAAACGAAGCAACAACCACAGAGGTCAAAAAGTCAGGCGATGCTAATAAGCCGACACAGCAGAGCGAAGAGGGGACAGAGGACAGTTATGAGCAACCTTTCGAGTTTCCCAAAAGACGTCAGAGAAAACAACAACAAACTGAAGACAATGTACAAAGTAGATTCTCAAAGATAAAAAAGAAACCCAAATATGGAACAAACGACGACGAACATACTTTTGATGGTGCAAATACTTCTCAGAAAAATAAGAAAATCTGGCTGTTCTTATCCAAAATTCCAGAGGGAGTTACAGAGGAGAGCATCAAAAAATACATCAACAAGAGAGGAAAAACAGAAATTGAAGATATAGAGGTTAACACTTTGCCAACCTAAGACGATAAAGTCATCCAAACTTAGGTTTATGATTGGGGTAAAGCCTGACTTAAAAGACATAGTTTATGAAACATCTTTTTGGCCAAAAGGCACTGCTTTTGAACGCTTCAATTTTGCCATGGGTCGCAATTTTTTAGGCAAAACATAAATAAAAAAACACTACAGATACAATCAGATATATTGGTCAGTCAGGATAAGGCCACATTATTATCAAGCAGTTCCCAAAACGGCGCTTCAACTGCAGATAATTGTATAATTTTACTACATCAAAATATCAGAAGCTTAAATGGAAAAGTGCTGGAATTTGAGGTGCAGCTGTCTGAGTTAAATCCAGATATTGTATGTGTTACTGAGCACTGGTTTCAAGGAAATGACATAAAGCAACTGAACCTGAAAAATTATAGTCTGCACAGTTTTTCATCTAGATCCTGCTATCGAGGGGGAGGAACTGCAATATTTTCAAAAGAAAGTTTTGAGCTGACTGAGGTCGAAGCAAAGGTAGAACAGATTGAAAAACACTTTGAATACTGCATTTCTGAGTTTTTTAAATTTAAAAAACATTATGTTACTGTTTGTTTATATAGATCTCCTTCAGGAGACTTAGAAATATTTTTTACAAAAATAAATGAGCTATTACATTATTTGTATAAGCCCAACAAGTCAATGATAATTTGTGGGGACTTTAATATTGATTTTTTGGCTTTAAATGGTGTATCAAATGATTTGTTGCAGCTTTTTTCTGCTTATGGCCTGGAGTCAAGCGTCAGGGGTGTAACTAGGGCTGGTTCTGCCTCGGAAACTCAGATTGACAACATTTTCTGTAATCTGCCAAAATCAGATATTGAAACTTCAATTCATATTACACATATCTCTGATCACTATGGCCAAGTACTAAAATTGGGGACAAGTAGGAGTGAGGGTACAATATATATTAAAAAACGTTTTTTTACAGAACAAAATATAAACAGATTTATAGGCTACTTGCGGAGTGAGACTTGGAGTGATGTTGTGAGAGAGGTTGGCGCGAATGAGAAGTATGAATGTTTTTTTAACATACTTTTTTACCATTTCGACAGGGCCTTTCCATTAAACTCTTCTAGAAGTAGAAATTCATCTGATACTTGGGTTAACACTGAGATAAGAAATTATTCTAGTTACATAAAAGACCTGTATGTATGGAATAAACAAACAAAAAGTCCTGAAGTATACAACTTTTACAAATCTGAGAGAAAACTCTACAGAAAATTTTTATCTGATTATAAAAAGGGCATAAATGAAAATAGAATAATCAATTCAAAAAACAAAACCAAAACAATTTGGAGTATATTTAATTCAGCAACAAATAATTTTAAAACATGTAACCAGATAACAATAAGAAATAATGAAAACCTCATTATTGAGGATCCCTGTGAAATAGCAGAAATGTTCTCTAACAAATTCAATCTTGGTTCAAAAAATATTAATCATAACATAAAAGGTAAGATCACTCACCATGAAACAATTTTCATGTCGCCCGTGTGTGAAAATGAAATATATAATATAATTCTTTCTCTTCCTAATAAATTCTTTCCAGTGTATGTTCTGAAACGCATTTCTCTATATGTAACAGGACCACTAACTCATATTATAAATGACTGTTTTGTTTCAGGCGTGTTTCCTGAACGATTGAAGTCAGCAAAAATTTTAGCAATTCATAAAAAAGGCAACCAACAAGACATTAACAACTATAGACCAGTTTCACTGTTGCCCTCGGTGTCAAAGGTCTTTGAGAGAGCAATGTATAATAGAATAATCACCTTCATAGAACAGCATAACATTCATGTCGAACAACAATTTGGATTTAGGCCTGGCAGGTCTACTCAATCAGCTATTTATAAAACAATATCTTTTATAGCAGAAAAAGTCGACAACAATGAGAAAGTAGCTGGTTTATACTTTGACCTCTCAAAGGCTTTTGACACTATTGATTATGATATTCTAATTATGAGGTTGGAAGGTTACGGACTTAGGGGAATCTGCTTGTCTCTGATCAAATCTTATTTAACCAACAGGAGACAAACCGTTATTGTGATAAGAAACGGGAAGCAATGCTTCTCAAATACAGTAATTTTGACACAGGGTGTTCCTCAGGGATCCATATTGGGTCCGTTACTCTTTCTTCTGTACGCGAATAGTCTCTGTGGGGCTCTTTCTTTGGGGCTTGTCTGTCAGTATGCTGACGATCCGTCAGTCATATTGGCTAGTTCGTCTCTTGGGGGGCTCTCTGGGGACTGTGTGCGTACAGCAGAACAAATGCAAGATTGGTGTCAGGGAAATCTGTTGACCCTGAATCCAGGAAAAACTGGTCTAATGTCTTTTTCAAAAACAAAAAGTAGGAGTGAATCGTTGTATGTAAGACTGAACGGAAAATCAATCCCCATACTGGATAGTATGAAATTTCTTGGCGTGCATCTGGATTCCTCTTTAAATTGGGAGCAACATATCAGCGCCTTGTCAGCCAAGCTAAATAGTCTTTGTGCAGTAATTAGAAGGCTCCGGAGGGTATTGAACACACACACTTTAAAACTGTTTTACTGCGCGAGTATCCAGTCAATCATTACTTATGGAATTTTATTTTGGGGCTCGTCTAGCCAAGCTATAAAAATTTTTAAAGCACAAAAACGGATAATACGTTGTATATATGGGCTATCCCCTAGAACATCGTGTAAAGAATATTTTTCTGGATTTGGTGTCCTTACGGTACCTTCACTCTACTTCCTATCTTTGGTAACTCTAGTAAAAAAAGAGCCAAGCCTGTTTCCGGCAAATGTGGATCATTATGCCGAGGACATGGCAGTGGTTACCAGAGGCAGGATGGGCCTTAGCATCCCTGCGCACTCATCTGCCTACTTTGAAAGAAGTCCTGGCTATAGGGCAGTAAAAGCATATAGAGCCTTACCAAATAACCTGCAACAGATTGCTTGCCCAAACAAATTTAAAAGGGAAGTTACCATCTTTTTACATAATGAGTGTATATATGATTTTAATTTAATTTAGTTTATTTTATCTTTTACACACATTACCTCAAAAACCAATTTTTAATATGTCTGTAATAGTCCATATGTTTTTAGCTTTAGGCTTTTAATTATTTTAAACCTAAAAAATTTTTAATAATTTTCAAGCTTGTTTTTACAAAGATGTATTTTGCTTGGGGCGTTCCTGCTATTGAACATCCATTATAATTTAGATTTAGATTAGTAAGCATTAGGCCGCATCTGTTTTCTTTTTGACGTTGCTGTGTCTTGTAAAAAAGATTTGGTTGGCAATAAAGGATTATTTATTTATTTATTTATTATTATTTATTTATCGAAAAGTCTTGTATCGAACTTCTGGGATCTTATTTGAGGGACAGAGTTCAGTGCGGCAGAGTGGGTGGTGTGTTATCAGCAAGTAGTGTGCTAAACAATGGAGTCCCCTAAGGGTCAGTGCTTGGGCCACTATTATTTTTAATTTATATCAATGATCTACCTTTAGTAAGCCCAAGTAGTAAATACACACTGTTTGCTGATGATACAACAATCATGGCCCGTGGGAGCTCCTTGGAGTTGTCTTTGGCGAGATCCCGGTTGGCTTGCGAGGTGACTGAGGAATGGTTCGCAGTCAACAGACTACTGTTGAATGCTGGAAAGACGAATAGGATGATGTTTGGCTTGCGGGAGCTGGGGAGCTCAAATACGGGCACAGCAATGAAGTTTCTGGGTGTCGAGCTGGAATCGACACATAGATGGTCTGGCCAGCCGACTCGCAGGAGATATTTACTTGTTGCGAAACCTAAGATCCTGTGTATCACAAAATGCAATTCGCACAGCTTACTTTGCAGTGTTCCATTCTCGCATGTCTTATGCTGTTCTGGCATAGGGACATGCTCCTCTGGCATCTCGGATTTTTAGCTTGCAGCGACAAGCTTTGCGTTGTATGGCGGGTCTGGGCTACAGGCAAGATTGTAGGGATGCATTTGTTTCACTAAAAATTTTGACATTTCCATTATTGTTTATTTTTGAGAACCTGCTGTACGTGAAGAGGGATTTTCTAAGAATTGAGACTTATCAGGGTATGCATTCCTATCCTACAAGGCATAGGTTGGATGCTATACTTCCTTACAATCGACTAAAGAGATGACAAACAGCAACTAGGTACTGGGCAGTTAAATTCTGGAACAAACTCCCATATCAAACAAAATCACTCCCAATTCCAAAATTTAAAAGTCAAATTAGGGATCTGTTGAGTGCAAATTCATTTTATTCCTTCGAAGAATTTTTAAATCATAGATTTTAAGGTATTTGTTTGTACTAGTGTAGTTGTATTTTTATATCAAATTTGTATGTTGCCGAATTTTTTAAACTGTGACGTGTGTAAAGTGTTTTAAGATTATTAACATGAATAAAGAATTTGAATTTGAATATGAATTTTGAATTTGAATTAGGTGATACGAAAATTCCTATCTCTTTTGAGAACCCCAGAATTTTTCGAGGGTTGAGCTTTTGTAGATCTCCAGGTGCCACAAGGGCATTTTCGAGATGTCTCAATCTTTGGCGAGTCAGTGCCTTACATTCGCAGAGTAGGTGCTCTGACGTTTTAGCCATCAGTGGCTTTCCCCATTTTCTTGAGGTGGTAGCTCTTGGGGTCATGTCCATTGAGAAGGTCTATGACCAGTTTTATCTCATTTTTGTAGCTTCAGGAGTTTTTTGTGTAGTTAGACGAGTGAGAGGTGCGTCTTTTGGCCTGTCTCTGCCCAGATACATCTTTCCGCTCTATCCGATTCATATAGTTTTTGTGGTAAATAAGTAGGGTTATTTGCGATTTAAAGCTAGAAAAATAGGCTACGATCGGAAAATTCGGACATTTTTAAGCGACAAGCAGCGGTTTGTGCCAACTTTATGGGAAATTTCGAGGCAATATTTTACTTTAAACATTCAAAATATTTGTTCATATTATAATTATTTAAATTATTTATCTCATTTTTGTATTCCACGCAAATTATGTAGATATGGCACATCCTATTGAGTATTATTTGCTCATTTTCACATGCATATAAAGTTATTGATACTTTTTAAAGTTCACTTCTGTTGTTTGGTCTTAAGCACATATTTCTTTAAAGCGTATGCTCACCCTGCTCCTTACAAATTAGTCAACTTCTAATAAATGTACCTACATATTATATCTATAAAATCGCTTCGGACTTTGATATTCTAGACACATTTAATAAACTTAAACAAAATATGACTTGGGGCCAGACATAGGTGCGCGCATGCAGGTTTGTTCTGCTGCAGCCTATTAAGCTTATATCTCTCATAACTTTCCAAAAGTGTGCCTGTGACGATATTTATCTTCAATATTCTTATGGGCGAAATATAATGGTCTTGTATTGAACCCCAATAAAAGTCAACAAATGTTAATAGGATCGAGTCTTGGAGACTGAGGATTGACGATCGTGCAATCGGATTGTCTGATTCTATTAAAAGAACTTGCGACTATTCATCGATTCTAAGTTCTAAGCTTTAATTTAAAAGGCATGTATCTGAGGTTTGTCGTAGGACATATCTAAGCCTGAAACAATTTTATATATTTAAACATCCTTTAGACAGAGACGTAAAGAAGATGCTTGTTAACTCTTTGGTGTTCCCACATTTTCACTACGCTGATGTGGCTTATGGTCCCTGCTTGACAAATGAAAATTGGAACAGATTGCAGAGGATGCAGAATCATTGCATTCGTTTCATTGCAAATGTTCTACGTTTCTCCCACGTTACTCCATTTATTCGCGGATTGAAACTTTTTTAAATTGAACGAAATTTTGTATGCTTTGTGTTTTCTGTTTTGAATTTGCATGCTCTGAAGTATCTTTTTGAGAAACTGGTGCAACGGAGTGATTTGCATACGAGGCAAGTGAGGCAACTTCGGCACGTTAATTTAAATCTGGATATTCCTCGGTATCATGGTGCAGCTCATAGAGCGAGCTTTTCTTTCTTGGCTGCATTCGCTTACAACCGCGTCACCTCTTTGCTTCCTGATCCGAGTTCTAAGTCGGGCATTAAGAGAAAGCTGAAGCAAGAGGTTCTGGATGGTTTACAGAGTTTTGACCTAATTTGATTTTGTTCGTGTCTTTTCGGTTCTTGTAAGTTTTGAATACAATTTTTTTTTTGTTTTTATCTTTTATCTAGTATTGTTAGACTGTAGCTTTACTTTATGGCTAGGTTTTGATACCACTATTGTATGTGTACCTAGTACTTTTGTGTTCTTTGTATATTGATTTATGATCATATGTAATGCACAATAAATGTTTTTTGAATTTGAATTTTTAATCTACGTCTAGAAAATTAACAATTTCTAAATTGCTGAAAAATCGCGAGAGTCGCTTCAACATTTAGAGAGGCAGAGGCGACTGGGCGGTGTATGAAAGACATTTTCCAGAAGTAAAATGCCTACTTGCACCACTTTAGCACGGATTTCTGCCTGCAAGAAGTACTGTTACTAGCTTAGCTTGCTTTGTGCAACATATCCACAATGCTTCAAATTTCCAACAGCCAGTTAATCCAGTATCCATAAAATACACAATAATTAAAATCGAACTTACCAGGTTGGCTGCTCCCTTCCCTTATGGTTTTGGACAGTTGCTCCCTGAAATGTTGCGACCATCCAGATTTTTTTCCTTTCGGTCTTTCTCGTACTCTACAAAAAAAACCATTAAATAAGAAAGATACTATTTATATTTTGGAGACATATTCTTAGCAGAACAAAGACTTATGCAAGCTGATGCTAGTAATAATATGTTCGATTATATGATATTGAATGATCGAGAGAAATATTTAAATATTACAGAAATATGAAAAATAGTGTTTTAGAGAATCAATTAGTGCTAAAATAGGTTTGGAATTAACTTTAGGATGCTTAGGGCCAAGTGACATGATATCACTGTCGTAATCGTACTTGTTCGGTGTTGGAATGCACCACATCAGAAATCATTGCCACAGCCTGTCAAGCTATAAACATGGTTTTTCCCTGCTACGAGTAAAAAACAAGCTACGAACTTAACCTAATCCAAAAATACTGAATAAATACGCCCAAATGTTTAAAATAGCTGGTATTGGCCAATCAGCTTCCAGTATTTGGTTACGCTTTTAGGCCGGTAATGTCACGTTACGCATATGAGAACTCGCTCTTAAGACATGTTGGGACTAACCCCGCGCCTTCGTCAGAACCTCTGGCTAACCCAAGCATTTAGCCTTTCAGTTACAACACAACATCTAATAATAGAATAAGCGATTCCAAGGTAATTAATATTTACGACTACGAGTCTCATTAATAATAATATGTACAGCTGTTAAATATCAACTTATGCAATATCATTATATATACCATATATATATAAACTAATATATCGCTAATCCAAACCAAAAATTGAAGCCACAACTAAAAGACGGAGCTATTTAAAACTCGCATAAGTCGGTCTTTGTCATTCAGTAAGTTCATACTGCGCAATCGTTAGAAACGCTCTGTGATTAGTTGAACATATATGTAACAGCCAATAAAGTTATCCCCCTGATTGGCGGTAGTTTATTGGATTTAAATTATTGCCGCTTAGAGGTTATTTTTTAAAGCGGATATGCTTATTTGCTGTTTATTTTCAAAGCACAAAGACTCTAAAAATGTCTAAAAACAGTTTTAAATTGAAATTACAATTTAATGTGCACAAGATACGATACGAATCACACGACACAATAAAACACAGATGGATCGATAAACGGAACACGGGTCGGGGCACGGCCACCTATACGACAACCAAATTGATGGTCGATTTATTTGTTTACATTAATATTTTTCAGTCAGTTTTTTCAATTATTTTATAACGTGTAGATATTATAATTATATTTCGAAACGGTTTCTTGTGGGAGATTCCATGTAAGCTACCTAGATGTCCTTCATATTTAAGTAAAGATGATGAAGAGAATGTCCACACTAAACGCAGAAAGATCAGATTGAATGTTGAGAAATGTAAAGGGGCTATTGCCTCGGCTATTGCTGAAAGTTTGGATAGAGCAACTACTTACAACGAAATGAAGCAATATCTTTTACTGCGCTACATGAAGCTGATATCAAGATTAATGAACTCGAGGATGGATAGTTGAAAGGAAAAGGAAACTTGTCCTTTTTCTATTTAAATGAACCAGCTGAAGGGTACCCAAGTGTGCAAATGTCTGTGTTTCTGTCAGGTCAGAAGACTTGAAGTGTTTGTGGGAAATTTGTTCATTAAAAAAACATTGTGTTCGGACAAGTCTGATATAAAACTATCAGTACGTGCGGGTTGAGTATATTAAGTACTTTAGATAAAGTGCTTCATGAAGCCAAAATATTTTTGATTGGCAATAAAAATGAAGATGATATAACATCAACTATAGAATTGTAACTTTAGTAACTATTGTAATTGTATGTGTATTTGGGCAACCCTTGGTCTGTTGTGGCTCACATCTGTAGATTCCACTAGGCCAGAGGCTTAATCCCTTTCATGTAATCGAATAGCTGTCTGGGGGTGGAGAGTTTGTCTAGTTTTTTCCATTGCCAGATAGCATAAAACATGCTCCATTGTTTCTTTGCCCTCCAAGCACAAGCGGCATCCCGTTTCTTTGGAAAGCCGTATATCTTGTTCATGTGACGAACTAACTAGATAAGCACTTGTATTTTTACTAAAATGGCTTGCATGAAGATTAGAATTCAACAGTGTCTGTCTAGAACAGCTAGTAAAATTGAGCTGCTTCGAAACCTTCGGTTTGCTTTTATTGCTGCAATACTTATTGGTTCATACAACTGCTTTGCATTTTATTCACAGTACTTATACAACATAGAAAAATCACTGCTTTTTGTATTTTTATATGTGATATTTGTTTTACTTAACATGACTTAAGCTAATTAATCATTTTATTTTATCATGTATTCTGTTATTGCTACTTAAAAAGATTGTGCTTGAGTACGTACTGAATAGGTGAACTAACTAAATAAACCATACACTATATATACCTTTTATTTTTTGTGACTCGTTTTACTCTGAGAAATCTACTTGAATACTTATACGTAAAATACTGCCTTTTGCAACTGCTTTGATCTTGGGCTACATATTTCATTTAACTGTAATCACATTTGTTATTAACTAATCACATAGTTTATATTATTAATACATACATATTATCAAAAATGGAAATTATAAGCCAACAAGCATAATACAAAGCAATTATGTTATTCAGATATTCCGTTCATCTACTACTCGTAACTTTAGTTTATCCCTATCTTTGATATGATTTTTATTTCATGTCTATATTTCTCATATTTATTTTTATAATTAATAAACTTGTGTCCAGTTTTACCATATTGTCTTATTTTAAGATTAAAGGGAAGCACTAGGTAGTAGAAGGGCAAGATTTGCTGCTTCATGGCCTTGTATAGGTGGCCGTGGTTGGGGTCGGCCTCGGCCAGTTTAATGCGCGACAAACGGACCAATAAGAACGTTCCGTACAGAGCGTGCGCACAAACAACTTCCTGAATGACAAAGATAGACTTATGCAAAATTGATATTCCCCTCTTTTAGTGTTGACTTCATTTTCCACTCATTGTCCAAATGACGGTTTAGCAGTATATTTCTTTTTAAGTATATGATATATACCTATCATTGTAACAACTATATTGATTAATATGCAAAGGTGGATTTAAAAATAATATACTTTTCTATTTAAAATCACCTGGTTTTCTCATTGACAAGCACCAAAATATATAGATAGTGTGGTGCTTGGTACTGCGGTTTTTATACGTTTAATATACACCTTCATTGGCTTGCTTTTTACCACTAGCGTAATCAGTAAAGGCCGCATATAGCTAAATAGCAGTAATTTTCTAGTCTCCGGGGACGGAACCCCGGCATTTGCCGTTACCATGGGCGATCATACTGAAGATGAGGATACAATCTCTAACATATCTATGGAGTCAAATCCCGACAAGAGAACTTCCGAGTCTACATTACGAAAGCTCAAAAATCGCTCCCTGAACTTCAAAGAAGTCTGTGCGCAGTGTCGCCTCGATAGCGAGAGCCTGAAATACGTAAGTGAGCTTAGCGTAAACGATTTTAATAGAACTGTGGCAAAAGTCCGTCAACACCACCGGGATATCCACCCCGCTGGTATTAAGAGACAAATTTCCTCAAAGATAGACACTGGAAAGAAAAAAGCTAGCGCGACCAGTATCCAAGGCGGCGATGCTACAAAAAAAGCAAAGGTCACCTTGACCGAAAGGCAAACAACGGTTGAAACTTCTACTGCAACTAAAGAAACGGTATCTGACATCGACAAACATGAAAGCGGTCACACACTCATGTCAAAAGTCAAAGTCAAAAGTCAAAAATGCTTTATTAGTGCAAGATAATGTTCTCATTCACAAAGCAGGTTAAAATAATTAAACAAAGTATTCCATAAAATACAGGAACAAAACAAAAACAATTTTAAAATAATCTAAAAAATAAACTAATTTAAAGAATAAAATAACATTAAATAAACAAATTGACATCAAACAAACATCAATATACATGTTATATACTAACAATATTAAAAATGCCAAGAAATATAACCTTAAAATACAGACACATAGAGAAAAAACTATAAATAAAATAATATTGAATTTAATATTTATATACGAAGATAAAGTCCCCTAAGCATTTATCTCGACATTCGCCAGCACAGGGATGTCAGTCAAAGGAGTCGGCATAAAACTCTGCCACAGTGTAGTAGGCCTTACTCACCAATAACCTTTTTAAGTGACTTCTAAATAATCGCAAAACATGCAGAGATTTAATATCTGCCGGGAGATGATTATAGATTTTTTTACTTTTGTAAATTAATGCTCCGCCGCCACCTCCTTCTGATAGCCTGATACCAACGAGCGAGAAAGACCCATTCAAAACGCCGTTTCGACAGCTACCCTTCAAACGAAACTTCAAGGTAGTAACCCTTGATATGGGCCAACCCCCGGCAGTCACAAAAAATGCGTTCCAACCCCTGACGGACCTTGACACTGAAGATGAGGATACTATCAGTGTGGCATCCACCTCGGCATCCGCGGGCATCAGGCGGAAGCAAAACGTTAAACAGCAAGGGAAGGCATCCCATAAGCAAAAAGCGACGCAACTACCCCCGGTAGTAATAAAGGGCACGCCAGCAGATCACCGGCAATTGCGCGAAGACTTAAAAGCCTTAAGAATTACAAAATACCAGCTGAAGTATACGAAAAACTCAGTAATCGTATACTGCAGCATGGCAAACGACTTGCACACCTTGAAACGGGCCTTAGAGCAGGAGAAAACTGAGTTTCACACATACGCCGAGACTCAGGAGGAAACTCGAGCATTTGTCCTCCGAGGCCTCGACGGCGACATAAAGCCTCAGGAAGTCATCGAAGTCATGAGCGATGAATACAACATAACTCC
Source organism: Pissodes strobi (assembly GCA_016904865.1). NCBI lineage: Eukaryota > Metazoa > Arthropoda > Insecta > Coleoptera > Curculionidae > Pissodes > Pissodes strobi. The sequence continues at coordinate 18,501 of JAEQML010067180.1, forward strand.
TAAAAATGTCTCCGTTATGAACAAGACGCGAATGCCAATGTTTCTCGTTATCCTGGGCACAAATTACACCGTGCGTAAACTAAACCAGGATGCTCGAACATTAATGTGCGTAAGAGTGCACTGGGAAGCACGACGATCCGGAAAGCCGGTACTGCAGTGCAAGCGATGTCAGCAATTTGGGCACGCTAAGACGTATTGCAGCCGACAAGTTGCGTGCAGCAAATGTGCAGGCAGGCACGAAATTATCCACTGTAGCAACGATTTTCACAAATGCGTGAACTGCGGGGGCCCTCACCGAGCAATCGATGAGATATGCCCTGTGTACATATACAAACTAAATATGATACAAACTACTGTAAATAAGCCTAAGCAAACCTACCGGCCTGCGCCTCTCCCGACAAACCCCGCCTGGAAGAATCAAGAAGCACCCGCAAGAGCTGCAGACGGCCCACGGGGCCAAGGCATAAACAATTGCCAACGGGAAGAAGAATTCGACCGGCAGTTTCCCCCAATGCGCGGCAATCGCAATCATGAGCAGGCACCGAGAAAGCAACCACCACAACATGTAAATCAGGTTAGTGGTACTGCTCGCGCAAACCCTAATGTGAATAACGCTAATCCAAATGTAAATATTTCATCAGTTATGTCCAACTTAAACAATGTTGTTTCGAGAATCAACAACCTCGTAAACTTAGAGCAACTTTTTCAAGCCCTCGAGCATTATTCCAACATGTTGGAAGCATGCCGAGGAGATAAAGCGGAGATTATTCAGGCGTCAATCCGCTTTTTCTCTCACGAGTACGCAAGATTCAATGTATAA
>JAEQML010067181.1:0-19320 GCA_016904865.1 Pissodes strobi
ACTTAGTCTCAAGGTATTTTACTTACTTGAGCCGGTTGCGATACGTTATAATGAGTTTTAATAGATTTGGTACGTTTTGGTTAGTCGTCCAATCAACTTTCGGTTATTTGCACTTAGTCTTAATTTATTTTACTTATTTGAGCGGGTTCCTATACGTTATAATCAGTTATGCATAAACCGTGTCGTGACGTTCACTAAAGCTTTCCGTGTCGTGATACGACCTTGAAAACTCACTGTTAAGAAACCAAAGTATTCATCTGAACCGGCTCCGATACGTTATACTTAAATATAACGTTTCTGGTTAGTTTTCGTTAGTCGCCAAAATTCGGTTCGTTTTGGTTAGTCTGGTTAACTTACTTTAGTTTGTGTACCCTTATTCGATACATTTTAGCCTGTTTTGGTGCTTTTGTAACTTTTGATTAGTTTTGGTTAGTCATTCACTCAACTTTCCGATATGTTATAACCAATTTTAATGTTTTTGGTTAATTTTGGTTAGCCGCCAAAATTCGGCTAATTTGAGTTATTTTTAACTTACTATAATATTTTTAATCTGTTTCGATACAAATATGGCTATTTGGTGCTTTTGGTTAGGTTGGGTTAGATAGTCGTTCAATCAATATTCAGTTAATTTCAGTTAGTTTTAATTTTAGTTATTTGAATCGGCGCTGATACGTTATGATCGAATATAATGTTTTTGGGTAGTTTTGTTTAGTCGCCAAAATTCGGTTCGTTTTGGTTAGTTTTAACGTTAGTTTTAGTTAGTTCCAATTTATTTTAGTAATTTGAACCGGATCCGATAGGTTATAACCAATTTTAATTTTTATGGTTAGTTTTGGTTATTCGCCTAATTTCGGTTACTTTGAGTTAGTTTTAACTTACTTTTATTTATTTAATTTGTTCCGATTCATTTTAGCCCTTTTTGTGCTTTTGGTTACTTTTAGTTAGTTTGGGTTAGTCGTTCAATCAACTTTCGGTTAGTTTCAGTTAGCTTAAATTTATTTTTGTCATTTGAACCGATTGCGTCTTCAGAAACAGACTAACACGATCTCTCACGTATATTACGTGATGTGCCAAATGTAGCATGCACTTTTTCGTGATTTGATACTCCATAATAGAAAAACAAAAACATTTCCAATGTTAATATTTAAACTACTAATTGATTATCACCATGTCCTAAATTTGAACTTAAGCTTTGAAAATGTTATGTAAACATTCAAGTTAATTTATAAACAACGCGAGCGAACAGTTATGAACCTTAAAGTTAAGCCGAATTTACACGTGTCAAGTAGCTAAAGCAAGTTACTAAATCAAGTAGCTAAAATTTAGTTAGTTTATTTTAGTGAGCGTCTACATTATTTTTAGTATTCTTGTTTAGTTGTTGATTAGTGCTGATTAAAAAACATGGCCAAAAAAGTTATGCCTGCAGCAATGTGAATTGGTGAATTATCAGAAATAATTGCAGAAGAAATGAACAAAAAGGAAAAAGGTGTTGGGTGCGAAAATGGATGAGTCGACGAGGAATATATGGTGCTTCATCTACTTTGTTAGGAGAATTAGCAGCTGAAGACGTAACAGAATATAGAAATTGGGTAACAATGTCCAAAGAACAGTTTGAAATATTACTGGCTCAAACTGCTCCTCAAATTATGAAAAACAACACTGTAATGAGATCGGCTATTCCAGCTAATCCTTCTATTCTCATGATCTCCTGAACCCCCTTATACGCCGAGTCCCGAGCTTGTTTATTTTTAGAAATTGCAGCCCTTGTATCTCATAAGCATCGCCTTTCCCGATATTCTTCTACAAACTTTAATGTTTTCACTTCACTCCAACGAGACATTTTTAAAACGCGGCATCAAGTAAAACAAAAATAATTCCGGCGGTCTGTACTAATGAACTTGACTAAAACTGACCTGTCTACACTCGTTTAGTCGACGTTTTAGTTGCTGGAAAACAGAGCGGAGATAACTACTTGCTCAAGTAAATAGAAATTGATTCTATTCAGCTGACTAGGCAGTTTACTAAATTAGATACTTGCGCAAGTACCAAATCAAGTTGTTTACACCATACAAGTTACTAAATTTAGCTACTTGATATAGTAACTTGCTTTAGCTACTTGACACGTGTAAATTCGGCTTTACAATCGTCAACAGATTTTATGATATAAATAGTTAAGCGGACCATCAGTCCGAGAGGCTTTTGTCTCTCACCTATTCCGCTCTCACCTACTGCAGAGCAGCTCACAGGGGTTCTAATCATATCCTAATCTCCAGAGCCACCTTGGGAAGTGCAGTTCACAGGAAAGTGCTTCTTGGGGGATACCCACCTAAAAAGTACTAAAGTCGAATCTGCGATAGATCTGTCAGAATTCTCAAGTGATTTTTAAAGTTAAATAGTTATAGGCACATTGAGACGCAGATGACACAGGCGGTGAAGTACAGGGCAGTGTAGGTCTCTGTATGCTGTACAATTTAACGGAACGGCGCGAATTGGAACGCAGAGTAGGGTTTTTTTTTTATGGCAGTGACACCCAAATTAAAGAGAGATCCTATGGCGCTCGACGAGCGATGTGTGTGCGAAGATGTTGATTGACACGGTTCTTGAATAGTTGTAGGTTGTAATTAGGGAGAAACAGATGTCCTGGGAGTGAGTTACACAGTGATGCAGTGCGCCAGACAAAGGAGTTCTTGTAAAGCGATGTTCTAGGTGTTTCCAGTTGTACGACGAACTGGTGCGCTCTTGCCGTCCGTCGCCGTCGTGACTGTCTGACTTGCGTTGCCAGGGACGGGATGAGCCGGTCCAAATCCTAGGAACATCTGCCGAGAAAGTATCTGTAAAACAGGGACATCTCGGCAACATGTCTGCGGTGTTTCAGACTATCCAGATTCCGGGTCAACTCCGGGTCGCCGATGAGACGCACAGCTCTCTACTGAATGGAATCCATCAGCTTTAGGGTGTGCTTTGGTGCGGCACCCCAGATGTGTAAGCAATATTCTAAGCACGGTCTCATTTGGGCTTTGTAGAGCAAGAGCAACTGCTGCTGCTGTTCTGGTTATGAGTTTATACTAGAACATAAAACTAATAAAATTTGCATTATAACAAAAATGATATATTTTTAGCTATACCATATTCGTTCAGCCCCTGTCTATACAGTTTTTTGTTGCGAAATAGCGCACCAAGCTTCTGCGAGACTGATTTTGCGATGTTAGCAACGTGGTCATGCCAGGACATATTGCTGCTGACCCAGACACCCAGCAGTCCGATTAAGGAGGATGAAGCAATGGTAGATCCCGCCATAATGATGTCAGGGACCGCCGTATTGGCCCTCTTGGTAAATGTGGCCGCTTGGGTTAGTTTGCTGCATTGCACTGGATCAAATTTCTGTCGCCCCAAGTTTGAACTTTCCCTAGGTCTTGATTGATTGCTTTAATCTGCTCCTCTCTGCGGTGATAAGTCTCAGTCGCTGGTAAAGGTTTTTCTGATCTAAATTCGGAGACGAGGGTACTGTCATCAGCAAAACTGTAAACAGGATTATTCATTTCGGCCAGCAGGTCACTAATATAGATTAGGAAAGTATTGCGCCCTGAGGCACGCCCGCGTTAATGGTAAATGTGCCTGAGGTAAGTCCATCAACAGCAGCGTGCAGAGATCGGTTCTTAAGGAAACTGGTAGGCCAGAGAGAGGCTGGCAGTCCATAGGACGGCAGTTTGTTGGGCAATCCGTCATAAATCAATATATCTCCTGTCGATCTCTCTTTGCGAAAGCCGTATTGATTATCGCTGATTATTTTGTAGTTCTCGAGGTACTTGAGTAGTTGCTGATTGACTACACGTTCCATGACTTTGGAGATTAAGGGAAACCAAGAGGGCCAATACGGGTGACAAGAGGGGCTGAATTGTATTAGCAGGCAGGAACGGCAAACTGGCGAGAGCAGTTTGATCACGGGGAGTGACCCCCCCCCCCCATTCCGAGTTGTCGCGGGATGTGGCCCATCAAATCCCATCGTCCTCCCCCAGGCTGGAGAACATCAAATTACAAAGTCTGGAGCTGATCAATGACAGTTTGTGACAAGAGGAACTGCATTGTATTAGCTGGCAGGAACGTTAAACTGGTGAGAGCAGTTTGATTACAGGGAGTGATGCCCCCGCCATTCCGAATTGCCATGAGATATGGCCCATCAAATCCCATCGTCCTCCCCCAGGCTGGGGAACACCGAAGTACAAATTCCGGAGCTGATCAATGACAGTTTGTGACCAGAGGGGCTGCATTGTATTGGCTGGCAGGAACGTCAAACTGGTGAGAGCAGTTTGATTACGGGGAGTGACGCCCCCGCCATTCCGAGTTGCCACGGATGTGGCCCATGAAATCCCATCGTCCTCCCTCAGGCTGAAGAACATCGAAGTACAAACTCTGGAGCTGATCAATGACAGTTTGTGACGAGAGGGCCTGCATTGTATTAGGAGGCAGGAACGTCAAACTGGTGAGAGCAGTTTGATCACGGGGAGTGACACCCCCGCCATTCCGAGTTCCCCCGGGATGTGGCCCATCAAATCCCATCGTCCTCCCCCAGGCTGGAGAACATCGAAGTACAAAGTCTGGAGCTAATCAATGACAGTTTCTGATATTGTTTGTATTAGCTGGCGGGAACGTCAAACTGGTGAGAGCAGTTTGATTATGGGGAGTGACGCTCCCGTCATTCCGAGTTGCCATGGGATATGGCCCATCAATTCCCATCATCCTCCCCCAGGCTGGAGAACACCGAAGTACAAAGTCTGGAGCTGATAAATGACAGTTTGTGACCAGAGGGGCTGCATTGTATTGGCTAGCAGGAACGTCAAACTGGTGAGAGCAGTTTGATTACGGAGAGTGACACCCCCGCCATTCCGAGTTGTCACGGGATGTGGCCCCTCAAATCCCATCCTCCTCCCCAGGCTGGAGAACACCGAAGCACAAAGTCTGGAGCTGATCAATGACAGTTTGTGACAAGATGCGCTGCATCGTCCTCTCCCAGGCTGGAGAATATCGAAGCACAAAGTCTGGAGCTGTTCAATGACAGTTATTGACAAGAGGGGCTGCATTGTATTGGCTGGCAGGAACGTCAAACTGGCGAGAGCAGCTTGATTACGGGGAGTGACGCCCCCGCCAATCCGAGTTGTCACAGGATGTGGCCCATCAAATCCCATCGTCCTCCTCCAGGCTGGAGAACACCAAAGTACAATGTCCGGAGCTGATCACTGGGGAGTGATCCAACAAACCCCATTTTTACCCCTGTCAGACTAGGGACCACCAATGAAATGGGTCTGAGGCCGATGCTTCCAGTGGAAGCCGCCCTAGGTGGTAGATGCATACGCCTATTCGCATCGTCCTGTGAAAGACCACCCCACCAGAACTGGGAAGCGCTAAGTGGTTTACCCAAATCACGTTCCGCTTCCGCGCTGGTGGTCCCGGGTTCCACAGTAGGAATATATGGACATGATGGCGCTTCCAGGATCAAAATATTCCGGAGGTAAACTCCCCGGCCATTCGGATCTCCGGGCGCTGGGTGGCCCTTGGAGCCCTTCATTCCGCATTTCACAGACAGCAAAGATACCGAACCAATTTAGAATAGATTTCTACAACATAAGAGGCCTAAATACAAACATAAATTCGGTACACCAACAGCTACAAGCAAATAGACCACACATACTAGCCCTTTCATAAACACAAGTATGTTCTACAACAACAACAGTAAACTACCCCTATCCTGGTTAAGACTTACATACCCGATTTAGATATAAGTTCGGAATATGCCTTTTTGTCCGAAGCGACCTTTCATGTCACCGCGAGGAAATACTCGAACTGAACAACCTTGACGTCATGTGGCTCAAGTTCACCGCCAAGGGATTAAAAAAGTTTATATGTTGTCTCTATCGCCCTCCGAGCGATAGAGCCTACCAAAGCTCTTTTTCAGCACTTGCTACCACTTTTGACTCAATACAGGTCGATCACCCCAGTTCAGAAATAATCGTTCTGGGAGACTTCCATGCCCACAACATCAACTGGCTCAAACATCGCAACAAGACCGACAAAGAAGGTAGAGAAGCTGAAGCGTTTGCCATCAGCTGCGGACTTACTCAACTTGTAGATGAACCAACTCGAATCTCAGAGAGGGGCGAATTCGCCGCCCTCCTGGATCTTTTTCTAACCACCAATCCAGACCAGTACACAATTACAGTTGGTCCGCCATTAGGTACTTCCGACCACAAACTTATTACAACGGTTTGTGAATTGCCACACATACAGAAGGATCCACCATTGCCTAGTAAAATCTGGCATTATAATTCTGCAAACTGGGACGATCTAAGGGAGTTCTACAAAGATTTTAATTGGCTCGACGTCACTGACGACCCGTCAGTCTGCTGCGAAGAGATCACGCAAGTAATCTCCTCGGGGATGGAAGCATAGATCACAAATTCCATCAAGTTACCATCAAAAAGAAAATGCAAACGTGTGATTGACGAAACTAGGGACAAACACAATCAAAGGATCAGGAATAAAGTTTTGCAATGCCCCAGTGGTTTCAGGAATTTCTGGTCGGTAGCAAGGGCAGTAAGTAACAACTTTAGAAAAACGTCTCTTCCACCTTTGACAGACGCACGTGGCATCACGGCGACTACAGCCAAGGAAAAAGCAAACATGCTCGCCAAAATGTCTTCATCGCACTCTACCTTAGATGTCCCCCAAGGCAAAACTCTCCCCACCATATCGAACAACAATACTACCATGGCAGAAGTCAAGTTTCATCACCGTGATATTCGCAAAATCCTTAAAGAACTAGATATGCAAAAGGCATCAGGACTGGACGGAATACCTGCCATCGTGCTAAAGAACTAACATCCGTTCCCAGGCTTTTTTTTCTGTCTTACGGAAAAGGGAGTCGCTCGAGTGCAACCTGTTCCAAAAAAGGCAAGAAAACCACGCCCTCAAACTATCGCCCAATTGCCTTGCTTCTAATCATCTCCAAAGTCATGGAACGTGTAGTCAATTAGCAACTACTCAAGTACCTCGAGAACAACAGAATAATCAGCGATAATCAATACGGCTTTCGCAAAGAGAGATCGACAGGATATATATTGGCCTATGTCACTCATATATAGAGTAGTAGGGCAATTGAGAACTACGGAGAGTCTCGAGCGATTGCGTTGGATATTTCAAAGGCATTCGATAAAGTTTGGCATGACGGACTGGTCTACAAACTGCTGTCCTTCGGACTGCCAGCCTCTATCTGCAGCTGGCTTGTCAGTTTGCTTAAGATCCGATCTCTGCACGTTGCAGTTGATGGACACATCTCAGACAGATTCGCCGTCAATGCGGGCGAGCCTCAGGCGCAATACTTTCACCAACTCTGTTCCTCTTCTATATTAATGACCTGCTGATCGAAACGAATAATCCTGTTTACGGTTTTGCAGATGACAGTACCCTTGTCTCCCACTTTAGATCAGAAAAACCCTTACCAGCGACTGAGACTCATCACCGCAAACATGAGCAGCAATTAATCAAGGCCTGGAGAAAGTTCAAACTTTGGGTGACCGAAATTTGGTCCAGTTCAATGCAGTCAAGACCCAAGCAGCTACGTTTACCAAGAGAGCCAATACAGCGGGCCCTGACATCATAATGGCAGGATCGACCATTCCTTCATCCTCGTCAATCGGACTGCTGGGTGTCTCGGTCAACAGCAATATGTCCTGGCATGACCATGTTGCTAACATCGCAAAATCAGCCTCTCAGAAGCTTGGTGCGCTATTTCGCAACAAAAAACTGTATACACCGCAGCAGTTACTCTTGCTCCACAAAGCGCAAATAAGACAGTGCTTAGAATATTGCTCACATATCTGGGGTGCCGCACCAAAGCACACCCTACACACTAGAGCTGCTGGATTCCATTCAGAAGAGAGCTATGCGTCTCGTCGGCGACCCGGAGTTGACTCGGAATCTGGATAGTCTTGAACATCGTAGACATGGGGCCGAGATGTCTCTGTTTTACAGACACTGAAAGTAAACAGATATTCCCAGGATTTGGCACGCCTCATCCCGCCCCTGGCAACTCCTGTCAGACAGTTGCGACAGACGGCAAGAGCGCGCCAGTTTGTTGTACAACTGGAAACACCTAGAACATCGCTTTACAAGCACTCCTTTGTATGCCGCACTGCATCACTGTGGAACTCACTCCCAAGACATCTGTTTCCCACTAATTACAACCTACAACTATTCAAGAACCGTGTCAATCAGCATCTTTGCACACACACCGCCGAAGTCGCCGTTCGCCGTGATTCCACATTCGTCTGCCAAAGGTGGGAGAGACGTTTTTGTAAAATTGTTACTTAATACCTTTGCTACCCAGAACTGTGTTTAAGTAAACCTGCCTAGCGCAGTGTTCCCGACACAGTTTCATACGCCACGTGCACGGCAGTTTTAGATTGTCTCGGTGCGTATTGCTAGTTTTTCTTTACTTCCTACTGGTTTTTGAGCGTTACAACCATCTGAATGAATACAATTTTCTATAATATTATGTACTTCATTTTGGTCTGCTTAACCAAATATAATTTGAAAAAAATGGGTCAGAAAATTCGGCTAGTGCAAATTCCCCGTGAGTATTCCTCCTTTTCATGTAGTTGCTTTTCCAAAACCATTTTTTCTCTTTGAAGAGTTGCACAATAAAACCATTTCTTCTAATTCTGCGTCTGAACCTGATTCGGAACTATCCAAAACCAAAGCCATGATAAAAAAGCTTATGTTCCTTCTATGCAAATAAACTATTAAATAATTGCTATTCGCGCGCCAAGACTTTAAAATAAACTGCTTTTAAATATGCGCTCGAACTGCATGACACGTATTTTTTCTGAACTGTGTAACCTGCGCTACACTGCGTCGCCTGTGTCACCTACGTCTCAATGTGCGGCCTTATAGTGCCTTAATGTGTTGAGCAAAATTAAGATAAACTAAGAACCTTAAATAATTATCTTATGAAATAACCAAACCTAACCCTTAACCGGTGACGCCAAAATAATAATAAATCCTTAATACCAAATTTAAATGTAGAGAGGGGTGTCATGCTATCTAATCCTCCCCCAAGGGGCACACGCTAAGTAGCCTAAATATGGTCAGCGGTACGTCAGTCTTTCTTATGTTATGCCAGTTTTTGGATCGGGAGTAGTCTGTGGGACTACGCGTCATTGTTTACGTTATAAACATTTTACATTGCTGGTCATACGCGATTTTGTTAATCCTATTTTGGTTAAGTTCACTTCTTAATAATATGTCCTTTTAGAAAAGAACCATATTTTTATTTTTTCAAAATGTTTTGATTGATTTCCTATAACATATTTCATTCCTCTTTATTCTGTAATACTAATACATTTACTCGTATTTTTTTTTTAATTATGTAAGTTAAGTTGCCTTCTATTTTCTTAGTTTAGGTTTGAGGGAAAATTTAATATTTTCACTTGTTATAAGACATTTACGTAAAATTGTATGTTGTTGCATGCATTTTTACCGGTTTGAGCTAAGTAGTCTCTCAGACTACAGGTCACATATTATGTCCCAAAGTTGCCACGTTTCCGGTTAAGGGTTAAAGATACTTTGACCAATACACGTTGCTATTGTTTTACCGAAGTGCCTTCTTTATTATCTCTTCTCACCTGACGTAAGTCGATCCATAATCTGAGATATATAACTTGCACGCCATCCAAGGCATAATGTCGCAGATAACTAATCGTGACGATATTTTAACCATGATACTGTCATTGGGTCTGCTTTGAAAATAAACGAAGATTTGAATCATATTTAACATATCTCTGGCCTCTAAACTTAGTGTTAAATAAAGTGAAAACTCTGATGTTAATTTTGGACCAAAGAGCAGCAGTTTGTTAGATAATTCAGACTTCAAAATATGCCTAAATGATAAAACATTGAGTTTTAGCGAATGCGCGAAAAATTTAAGAATTCATTTAGACGCAAATTCAAAATTCAATTGCGTGTTGTTAACCTTGTAAGGAAAGCATTTCGTAAACTGACATTATTGTATATCCATAGGGATATTTTTAATACTAATGTTAAGCTCAGATTTTGCGATTTATTGATTTTATCGGTGCTGCCGTCTTACGATGTGGTTTATTGGCCGGCTCTTTTTAATAAAAATAAGAATACTCTCCAAAGCGTTTAGAATTCGTTGCTTTTGGTCTTAGAAAATTTGCTCACGTTAGCGAAAAATTCATTCACCCGTGTTTACACTGGCGGACTCTGCAAAGAACTGGTTTTAATTTTTGATAAGTTGGAGCATTTGTTTATTTTGCCTTTATTTAAACAAATAGTGGCAAAATATTGCCAAATGCAAATATAACAAATTACGCGTCCATACTTCCGCTAAAGTTAATACTATATTTTCAATAAATGCTTTTAAAAAACCTTTCACATAAAGCAACTAACACACATATTTTAATATTGAAATGGCCTATTTAGGAAACGACCGAAAAAGCAAAGTGATTCATCAACCTGACGATGACGGTTCCTATAACGGTTTTCCTACTGACTTTTTTGAGACCCCGCCAATATCGCCATAGCCATTTTTATTACGCGCCAAATTATGAAATTAATGAAGCGTCCTCGTTCTAGCAGCGCATAAAGGTAAGCTAATGAGATAATATATTCCTTGTTAATTTGAAAATCTTAATATAAAAACTGAGATTGCAAAGTTTTAGCTCCTGGGCTTTGATGAGAGTAAAAAGTGTATGTGGAAAAGATATCGGTGGTGTAAACACTAAAAGGTTGGAGCACCAAATTTTTTCGAAGTTGTCGCACTTTTTTCAACTCCTATTTAATTTATGGGGATTTTGCTTCCATATTTTCCGAACTCAAATTACAACCTAACAAAGAAAAAGCTTTAATATTGGCTACACAACCATCACAAGTTATAGAACGAACATAAATATTCATCTCCAAGCGACTAAGATAAATTGCATAAGTAAATTCGAATTACTTTTATTAACATAAAAATAAGCAATATGACATTTAAAATTATAGGTATATGAAACAATCATAAAAACTAATGCTTCGGTAGCCAATTCTTGAGAATCTGCCGATGTTACTTTTCCTAAACTAACATAGCCACAATGTTTGTCATTTTTATTGTCATAAACAATTTGCGAGCGTATTGCCATTGAATCGAAGAGTAAGGCAACATCATGCAAATAGTCACATTTGGTTGCCTCAGCTTTAAGAAAATTAAATACCTCCTGTAAATAACCTTCTCCACAATTAAAGACAGAAAGCCACTTTCGCAACATAGCATGATGAGGCAGACATAGGGATTTTCGTAAAAAATTATAAGCTCTTGATGAGTAAAAATATAAAGTAAACGCAAATGTCTTAATTTATGAGGAATATCTTCTTTGGTTTGGACATACCTTAGAGATCTTAAAATCACTCTAAATACTTCTAAGGAAATACCTTCAAAGTTATTCATCAAATCTTCCTCCAAATCAGTGTAAGTCAAGTAAGCGCAAATGTCTTAATTTCTGAGGAATATTTTCTTTGGTTTGCACATACCTTAGAGTTCTTAAGCTCACTTTTAAATACATCTAAGGAAATACCTTCAAAGTTATTCATCAAAACTTCCTCCAAATCAGTGTCACATTTAGAATTTTCTTTTAAATGTTTTATTAAATCTTGCAATGCCTTAATCTTTTTTGCCGTTCTTCTTACTTTCTGTTGAAGGATTTTAATTTTTCTTTTGTATATTTTAACCTCTGGAACAGATTTTCTAAATGTAGTTTGAACAGCAACATCCCTTGTTCGGTGAAAAGCAAACTGTATAAACATAATCATAATCCTTTCCCTGAAAAGAAATGCCGCCATAAGGTCTATTTTAAGTTAATTTAGCAGGCTACAGTTCTGAGTATCCAGGACGCTGCAATTGTTTCCTGGGTAACGGGAACGAACAATAATTATTATTTTTGACATCTTTCGGTCGCTTTTTTAGAATTGTCGGGCGATTTAGACTAATGTATTTAAATTAATATTTCGCACAATTCTCTGAGAGAATTTTAATTCTTTAGTCTAACAGTTATTAACAATATACGGCTGACGAACGCGACATATGCTGTTATTATTTCATTTTTGCACTATAACCTCAAGAAAGTCACAATATCGGCAAGTAAATAGTAAATACATTCCTCTGTGCCGATTGTGAGAAAGTGGGCCTACCTCAGCCCTTCATAATGGTCCTTCGACGCTGGATACATGGTACAAGCCCGATTGGTGTATGGTAAACCAGAAGATAGTCAATGTCAAGGTCAGTCCATTCCAGTTGAACCTATAACAAACCATCAGCAGAACTATTAAACCAAACCTATATTGTAATTTGACGAGCGAATGAGCTTCGAGCCTATACACAAAAGCGTGGAAGTTTGCTTTGACTTGGTTTAAGGGTTCTCATAAGTCTTTATTGTTCTCACGTTGTTATTTATTTATAAGATACTTAAGTAGCCCTTAGTTTCAGTTGGGTGATTGTTTACTTCTGTCTCGCTGAATCTCATATGAACCACATATCTCTATTTTACTATTTGGTTTATTTTTTATGCATACCTAATCCTCATTTAACCTTAGTATTGAATCTAAAATTCGTAGGTCGTTATTTTTAAAGATAACCGCTAAAACTTATATTTTGGTGCCTAAAACCCTTGAAATAAGTGTATATTCATTTTGCATCTGGGGTATAATATTATAATAGTTTTTTTTTGCATTTCATTCATTAAGAGCCTGTGTATTATTTAGTCGAATATCTTATTGTAGTGAAATTGGTAAAATAGCAAAATGTCTCAAGAATTAACCCCAGAAGAGCTTTTAAATAAAGCAAAAATAGAATTGAAATTTCTTATTTCGCGTCGTAGACATATCAAGGCGTCAATTACGCGATTCCAAAATTTTTTGACTTCGTTTACACCTCAAGCCATGTGTCTTCCAGAAAATGTTGCTCAAATCGAAACTCGTTTAAATGCCTTTGAATCAACATTGAATGAATTTGATCGTACACAAACCGCGATTGAAGACATTTGCTTGGTACATAAACTACCTGAAGCCGACAATCAAGAGGAAGATCGCGCTGATTTTGAAGAAAAATATTTTCATGTTATCTCAATGGCCCGATTGGCATTGCAAGCCTCTAAACCACGTATAAAATAAATGCTCAATCCTCTGATATTCAAAACGTTACCACTGAACAGAGTGTTGCAAATATTTTTGCTACAAAATTCCCTCCTATTTCAATTCCCGAATTTTCAGGTACTTATGACGCATGGACACAGTTTTATGATACGTTTAAATCTCTAATTGATAAAAATCAATCATTGTCTAATCTTCAAAAATTTAACTACCTTCAATCTGCTCTTAAGGGAGATGCCGCTCAAATAATTAGTTCTTTACCCGCCACCGATGATAATTATCTTATTGCCTGGAATCTGTTAATTGAACGATATCAAAATAAAAAGGCCATAATTCAGTCGCACATTAAAGCAATATTTAATTTGCCAATAATAAAAGAAGAAACTCACCAAATTTACGTAAATTTTTAGACAATTTTCAAAAGCATTTTCGTTCACTGGAGAATTTAGGAGAAAAGGTTTCTAATTGGGATACTTTACTAATTTATTTACTTTCATCTAAGTTTAATCAATTAACACATAAAGAATGGGAAATATTCTCCAAAAATTATCAAAGTCCCTCCATACAAAATTTTGTCGATTTTTTAACAGAGCGTTGTCATTTGCTTGAATCAATTGATTTCAAAACCTATAGTAGCAGGTCCGATTATGTTAATAGACACTCGTTTGCACAAAAAACATATTCTCATGCTACATTTGTTAACAATGATAACAGCCCTTGTCCATTTTGCAAAGAAAAGCATTTTGTCTATATGTGCAAACATTTTATTGATTTACCCACACAATCTCGATACAACGAAGCAAAACGGTTAAACCTATGTACAAATTGTTTGCGCCCTGGCCATATAAATTCAAAGTGCAGGTCTAAATATACTTGTAAAACTTGTCATCACAATCATCATTCTTTGTTACATCAACAATCTAACACAAATGATATTCAATTTAAAAATCCTATAACGTATAATCTACAGACTTTGACGAATAATGATCCTAAACCTATAGTTAGTAATACTAATGCAACCCATGGTGCCATTCCTCGGCAAACCAACCTACATACTCAAACCAATGAATACGCTAATGACAGCCAGATCAGTACTCCGGTGCCCGCGCCAAGATCACATAGCATACCTCAATCGTCATCAAATCAATTTATTAACCAATCATTTAGAACATCTAATAATATTTCAAATGATGCAGCATCTAAGCCTAATTATACCTTTTCGTGTGCCAATCTAACCTCTAATACTTATATTTTGTTATCTACAGCCTTAGTCAAGGTATACGACAAACACCAAAACCCTATCATGTGCAAGGCTTTATTGGACAGTGGATCACAGTCCAACTTCATATCTAAAACTTTATTTGAAAAATTAAATCTCACCTTTGATAAAATAAATATTCCTGTCTGCGGAATTAATCAAGGAACAACTTATATCAATAAGCGTCTTAATCTTTCGATAACTTCTAACAATAATATGCATGATTTCCAGTTGCCAGCTTTAGTAATTGACAAAATAACTGAAATATTGCCACATCAACCTTTAAGTACCTCTGAAATTGTCATACCTAACGATATTCATCTTGCTGATCCCACCTTTTTCGAGCCTTCAGAAATAGACATATTAATAGGTGCTAGTCTCTTTTATGATTTATTAAAATCTGAGCAGATTAACTTAGGAAGGAATAAACCTACCTTACAAGCCAGTAAATTAGGTTGGTTAATTTCTGGTCCCCTACCTTGTTCTAAACCTCTTCAAACAAATTGTTGCTTAAATACAAACAATCATGATTTATATGACTGCCTCGAAAGGTTTTGGAAAATTGAAGAAACCCCTGACTTGTCCACAAAATTCTCTACAGAAGAACTTGAATTTGAAATTAATTTCACAAAAACATATACTCGAGATAGTTCATGTAGATTTCAGGTCAGTTTACCCACTAAATCCAGTATTGACAACCTTGGTGACTCCCGAGAAACTGCCGTAAAAAGATTTTTTCTTCAAACGTCAGTAAATCCGTCATTACTCGACTGTGTAGGCGGCCGTGAAGTTTCGTTTTTCCTCCGCCGGAGCTTTACTTTTCACTTTTCCGCCGGCGGAGGTAAAAGTGTTGTCATAGCAACATAGATACAATACAAACAGACAACAAAATAAGCGTCAACAACTCAAGATTTATTAAACTACAATTTGTATTTATCACTCAATTTGTGACTGCAAAAATCACTAATTTAGGAACAAATTGGTTATTATTTAATCGAACTTACTCAATAACTGCTTATCAATACGGAATTAAAACGCAATCGGAGACGCATCTTAAAAAAATAATTATTGTTGACAGTGTCCACTGACAGCTTTATGTTATATTATATTCACCGACACCGGTCTAAGCAAGGCCACCTACGACCGTGATCTAAGCCGCCTTGCGAACCCATTTATCTTTAATAATAATTAGATATTATTACTATTAAAAAGAGATGTTTTTGCATTAATTTGTCGACATTTGAAGAAAAACAGCATATTTTATTTGGAGGAAAAGTTACTTTTCATGGCTTGCTCTCTATTACCAGCCTCACTCCGTTCGGCTGTTAAACATGAGCGCGCCATGAAAAGTATCACTTTTTCTCCATATAAAATAATATACTATTTGTCTATTGAACGCAAATTCACAAAAAATCCAGTTTTTAAAATTGCTTATTCTTCTTTTATGCAAGAATATATTAATTTAGGCCATATGACAAAAATTGACCCTAACAAACTTGTTGATTCTCCAATTTATTATATGCCGCATCATGCAGTGGAAAAACATGACATTCTTACCACTAAATTGAGGGTCGTCTTTGACGCCTCCGCCAAATCTTCATCTGGTATATCTCTTAACGATTCTTTAAAGATTGGCCCAAACGTTCAAAGTGGTTTGGTCTCCATCCTCATTCGATTTCGTCAGCATGATTACGTGTTGACAGGAGATATTGCAAATATGAATCGTCAGGTGTTGATAGATCCCAACCAACGTAATCTGCAAAGAATTGTCTGGCGTGATATCCCCGATTCTGAACTTTGTCATTTTAAATTAAATACCATAACGTATGGTACAGCCAGTGCATCTTTTTTGGCCACACGTTGTCTCAAACAAATCTCGTTAGACAAACAGTTTGAATATCCTACAGAAAGCCATATTATAGCCAATGATATTTACGTGGACGACGTGATTTCGGGAAGCCATTCATTAGAAAGCCTTTTGAATATTCGAAATAACCTTATCAAGATATTTAAAGAGTATGGCTTTGACTTGCGAAAATTTGCCGCAAATGATCCATTTTTACTTACTAATTTAGATGGGGAAAATTCTATTGAGTTTTCCATTAACGATGCCCAAAGTTCTAAAACATTGGGCATATTATGGAAACCACAGTCTGATGAATTAGTTTATAACTCAAACATAAACCCTAATCCTAGTATAATTACTAAACGATCCATGTTGTCGGATATTTCCCAAATATTTGATCCTCTGGGATTGTTGGGTCCTATGATAATCCAAGCCAAATGTATCCTTCAAAAATTATGGCTATTGAAAATGTCTTGGGATGAACCCGTACCAAAGGAAGTCTGCCAGAAATGGATAGATTTTAGTATGCAACTTTGTTCTGCAAGCACCATAAAAATTTCTCGACAAGTTATTCTTAAAAACTCCAACAAAATTCAAATCCATGGTTTTTCTGACGCTTCTGTATCTGCCTATGGTGCATGTATATACGTTTGCTAGAAAAACAACAATGGCAAGACAGCTAGTAAAATTCTGTGCGCCAAATCTCGTGTTGCGCCTTTAAAGGCAGTTTCACTACCTCGGTTAGAACTTTGCGGCGCACTTTTACTGGCTAAACTCATGAAGAAAATTTTAGAAACGTTAGATATCAAGGTTACTGATTTATTTTATTGGACAGATTCCTCGATTGTACTCTCATGGTTATGCTTAGAGCCGCGTAATTTAAAAACATTTGTTTGCAATCGAGTAGCTGAGATACAGCAACTATCGGACACTGATAAATGGTATCATATTCCATCATCTCAGAACCCTGCGGATCTGATTTCCAGAGGAGTTAGTTCTCATGACTTAAAAAATAGTGAACTCTGGTGGCATGGTCCTAGTTTCCTGTCAAAACCTAGTCGTACCTGGCCTACTGGCAACCATATTAGTAGTTTTGCACGTAAAGTGAATAACGATAATCACACGGAAATTCCCGAATTTAATCCAAAGCAATTATGCTTAATTTCAAATATATTATCTCAGGTTTTAAATAAGATTATAGCCAAATGTTCAAGCTTCACAAAACTTATAAATGTTATATCATACTGTTACCGTTTTACTAAAAATTGCAAAATACCCAAAGCTTTAAGAAAAACCGGTCGTATTCAACCAGCCGAATTTAATCAGACTCTGTGCGCTGTTGTCAAATTGATTCAAAGGGAACATTTTTTGGAAGATATTCAGCGAATCCAGAAGAATCAAATTGTTCGGCCTTCTAGTCGTTTAAGTACCTTAAATCCTTTCCTAGATGAAGACGGAATTTTACGAGTAGGAGGTAGACTAAGACATGCCAAACTTAAATTCAACTACAAACATCCCATACTATTGCCTCATAACGCTGCATTCACTAAGCTAATAATCAATTATGAACATATAAGGAATCTCCATCCTGGTGCTCATGCGACCCTGTCTTTTGTGCGCCAGAGATTTTGGCCTTTAAATGGGAAAACTTTGGTTAAAGGTATTATACGTAAGTGTATACCATGCTTTAAGGCCAATCCAAGGCCACTCCAGGCTCAGATGGGTGATTTACCTAATCAAAGAGTGACACCTTCATTTCCCTTTTCTACCACAGGTGTAGATTACGCTGGTCCGTTTCTACTTAAGGATTCCAAATTTCGAAATAAAAAATACATTAAGGCTTACTTATGCTTAGTGCATATAGAACTGGTTACAGAACTCACAACTCAATCGTTAATAACTGCCTTTAAGCGGTTTACTGCTCGTTGTGGTTTTTGCCAAACCTTAGTTTCCGACAATGGAACAAATTTTATAGGCGCCAATAATGAGTTTAAGGCAATTTATGACGTATTGAATGATAGTAAGTTTCAAGGCTTTTTAGAAAATACTAAAATGCAATGGCTCTTTATTCCCTCACGGTCACCCCATTTTGGAGGCAAATCATGTAAAGAACACCTGAAACGCGTTATTAATAACACTCCTTTGACTTATGAGGAGTTTTATACCCTTGTTACACAAATCGAAGCGGTTTTAAATTCTCGACCATTGGTGCAATTATCAGATGACCCCAATGATTTTGATGCTCTAACGCCGGGGCATTTCCTTATTGGCCGTCCCCTGAATGCCGTTCCAGAAACCGATGTAACCCAGATTCCTGTCAATCGTCTTGGTCGTTACGCTCATATCCAGAAGATGACGCAACACTTTTGGGCTCGCTGGTCTTCGGATTATTTGCATACATTGCACCAACGATTTAAATGGAAGTCGCAAGTTCATTCCGGTGAACTTCTTGGTATCCTAGTGCTGCTGAAAGAAGATGGTTTACCTTCTCAATCCTCGAGAATGGGAAGAATCACTGCCGTACATCCTGTGCTGGACAACGTAGTGCGGGTAGGGAGCGTAAAAACTAAAGGAGGCTTAATCAAACGAAGTATCGCGAAAGTGTGTCCGCTTCCGATAGGCTCCGAAGTAGATTCCTAAACCCGTGATTAAGTGACCTTTGCTTCCTCCCGTGCGTTTAGTTACTATTAATTATTGAAATCCCTTCTACAGACTCAGTCATTTCAAGGGCGGCGGTTATGTGAAAGCAAACTGTATAAACATAATCATAATCCTTTCCCTGAAAAGAAACGCCGCCATAAGGTCTATTTTAAGTTAATTGAGCAGGCTACAGTTCTGAGTATCCAGGACGCTGCAATTGTTTCCTGGGTAACGGGAACGAACAATAATTATTATTTTTGACATCTTTCTGTCGTTTTTTTAGAATTGTCGGGCGATTTAGACTAATGTATTTAAATTAATATTTTGCACAATTCTCTGAGAGAATTTTAATTGTTTAGTCTAACAGTTATTAACAATA
>JAEQML010067182.1:0-19319 GCA_016904865.1 Pissodes strobi
TTTTTTAAAATCTAAAGGTTTTTGCCTCCTTATGAGAAGCGACATCTATTCCTATGGCGGTAGATTTGAATCACACTGCTTGCAGGTAGGTTGGTGTTGTACCCATGTTTCTTGTATAATGCTTTTTATTATTTTATATTTTCTTATTTATTAATCAATCTAATGCAGAGAAAAGTGATATTTAAGGTGTGTCAGCGTTGTTTGCTGGATGCTTACATGAAAGAAACGTTATTTGAAACATTTGAGTCACTGTTCTCAGCACATTGATTTTTATTTACACATGTTAGTATGTAGTAGTCAATCACACTGAGATTATCCACGTCTTTTCTTTTATTAATGCTGTTGTTATCTAAGTGGATTTCCACCATTTCTAAGAATTGTCTTTTCGTTGAATTACTCTCAGTGCTAATTACTTCTACATTTGCGTAATCTATCTCATGATTAGTCTCAATTACATGTTCCGACAGAGCACTCGTTCTTTTATGTAATCTGCAGTCACTTTTATGCCTATTAATAATATCTTTTAATACAGTAGATGTTTGTCCTATATAGTTCTTATCACAATCAATACATTTAATTTTATATACTACACCTGCTTTCTTCTGTGCCTTATCTGAGTCTTTTAGCCTGGAGAAAGAATTACCTATTTTCATGGTGTGTTTCCCACAAATTTTAACATTAACTTGTTTTATGTTTGAGCTCTTAATGTAAGGTATAGAAAAATAATATTTGGGTTCATTTTCTGTCAAAAAAGCTGAAATGTCCGGCGAGATAGATACATTATACTGGTTATTATTGTCTTGATAAGATGGTGACCGCTCATTTATTTCATTTTCTTCAAGTGAACACTTTAAGATCCTTTACACAAATAGAGCACTATGTAAAAATCGACCTCTCCTATTGGTCGATCCATCTCGTATTACAATATGTCTTCGTGATGCAATCACTTTGTGGCAATAGCTCTCGTGGTTGAGAGGTTTAGATGGCTGGGTCTCACCTGGACGGCCCAGGTTTAAACCCCGTTGCTTTTTTTATTTTATTTTTCTTGAGATTATGTTTCTGAACAGTTTTTTTCTTGATTTTGGGTATGTCTTGGGTTAGTTTGGGTTAGCACCTGGTTAGTTTCCTTTTCTTGAGCCCCCGTAGCGAGCAAAGCGAGCGGAGGGCCATGCGGATCGACCAATAGGAGAGGTCGATTTTTACATAGTGCTCTATTTGTGTTAAAGATCTTAAAATGCATATTATGATATTGTGTATTGATAGAATTGCACAAATATTTTTTTAAGAACCATTCTGGATACGACTTATTTTGATGGAAGATTTTTCTAATTCTATTTCCCAGTCCCATTATTAGATTTATCTTCATTTTTTGAGTATGGTAAGAATGGAAGTTTATATACCTTCCTGAGTACGTAGGCTTCGTGTACCAATCTGTTACGATGACATTATTGTCGGTTTTAATTAGATTAGTGTCCAAAAATGGAACACTATTATTTTGTTCACATTCCATAGTGAACTGAATGTGATCATTATAACTGTTGAAGATTCTTATTATATCTTCTGTACTGTTCTTCGGTACCGAAGTGATTATGCCATCAACAATTTTTTTTTAGAAATGGTAGTTCGAATCCTAGTTTGGGAATGGATTTCTCCAATAAGTCATCCATTACATATTGGAAAGCTATGGGTGAGAGTGTGGCTGCCATTGGAGTACCAAGAATTTGCTTATAGTATCTACCATCAAACCTGCAATAAGTTGAATCGAAAACAAATTTGATAATTTCTTGAAAGTAACTTTGTGTGAGATCGGTGATTTCAGCTATCCTCTCCCAGTGTTTAATAATGCTGTTTTTTATTAATAAATATGGTATGTTACTGTATAGTGATACTACATCCAGGCTAATTATTACATAATCAGGTGGGAGTTGCTTATTATTAATGAAATTCGCAAAGGTAAAACTATCTAATGTATAATAATTATTATTTCTGTTATACGCTTGGGTTAGTATACCTGTAACAAATTTTACCAACTTACTATTTGGTGCATTAATTGATGAGATTATTGGTCTCAATGACAAGGTTGGTTTATGAATATTTGGTAAGCCATAAAACTTTAGTGATGTTTGATTGCAAATGGTAAGTTGTTTGCTTTGTTCAGCTGTTAGTACATTTTTATTTTTTAATTTTGCTGCAATTTTATTTGCTTTTTGGTCGAAGGTAGACGTGGGATCTCTGTATAGGACTGTATAATAATTGTTATCAGATAGAATGTCTAGCGATTTAGTTGTATAATCTTCTTTATTCATAATGACTGTGACATTGCCTTTGTCAGCTCTAGTTATAATTAAATTAGGATATGCTTTCAGAAACTTTTTTGTTTTGTAAAAGAGAGACCTCAAATAATTACTTTGTGAGGGTTGATTAATGAAATTAGTTAGAACGTTAGTTAGTGCTTATAGCAAGTGGAAAAGTCATTCAACGAATTAACTCTAAAATTGAAGGCAATTCTACTAAATGAAGTTTTAAAACAATTTTTTCAATATCAAAACATCTCTTATGAAAAAGAATTTAAGAAAATTAAGAATACAAACATGAAAATATTAGCTAATTTAAAAAATGTTGAACACATTAAACTCTTAAACACGAAAGACCATTGGATCGAGGACCTTTCTGATTATGATATTCCTACTGATATTAAGCAACTCTTAGCACTAGGTAGCAAATTCAGTATACAACCCAATTCAACTGATATCAATCTAAAAAGACTTCCAGCAGATATAGAAAATGTTATTTTCATGTTTCCAGATTTCAAGAGAAGTTTGGTGTTCTTTTATACGTTTTGATAATGGTCTACAGGTTTCACCCATATAAAATTGAATTGCATTCACATGGTATCTTATAGATGTTAAAGATAGGGTCATTTAATCCCAATAAAAGTTCTAATTCACCAAAAATATTTATTCGTCTTCATTACACCAATATTAATTATACTGCTTGTTTCGCGACTAGCCTAAGACTGCTTTGCGCAGTTCGCCTCGCGCCTCGCCGCTCGTCCGTCCTGACTTTCCAGGAGGCATATTTGTAAACAGGAGACGCGTTATCCATTCGATTAATTCCGCCAATGCCCGAAAAACATTTCATATTTGGAAGACGAGTCCGCCCAAGATTGCCTGATACGTCTGCTGTTTACATAGCCTCTTATAGCAACAATTGGTTTGGGTTCTTTTTTGAAATTAAAATTCATTGTGTGAAATAATGAATAAAGAAGATAAAATAATGAATTTAAAAAAGGTTTTTACACTCCACTTGCATTTGCAAATTTTTGCTTGATTTGTGAAATTGTGTGATCTATCATAGTGGTTTTTTGAAATAAATTGCAAAATGCGTGAATTGTCAAATATTATGATTATAAGCATCAAAGGCAACGACAAAATCCTTTGAAACTAGCTGGGAAAGAAGATCTGGACGTGAGTAAAAAATTATATTACCTAATTAATTATAAGTATAAGTAGGTAGGTAAGATTACAAAACTCTACCTATTCGTTGTATTTCCTAATAGGTAGATCCCGTTATATTAAGGCAATATGAAGTTAAGGGTTAAGGACATAACGTAAAGGTAAGTTTGTACCGTAAACAGTAATAAGGGTCAACGCCGTTTTAGAAATGAGAGATTTTTTCTTTATTTTAAAAGGCTTTTTATACAGGGTTGCCGTTAAGTATAGAAATGGTCAATTATTTTGAAGATCACCCTCAAGGATTTTTTCGTGATGCCTAATTCACTGGTCATGTTTGCAATGTTGCCAAGTTTACCGTTTTTGTGATAATACGGCAGAGCTGGGCAGTCTACCAAGTAGTTAAGCTACTAACTTAGCTACTTTCTTGGTAACTAATAACTTATTTAGACTATTTTTTTTAAGTAGCTTGTAGCTGTAACCTTCATAATTTCCCTCCGTGCATTCATAAGCTATTTTGAAAAAGTAGCTAGCTACTTTTAGTAGCTTAAGCTAGTCTTGATAGGTAAAGTTATTTTCATTCCTAAAGCTACATTTATTACTTTTTCAAAAAAATACTGTCTAGTTTGAAGTTGTCTGTGTCTCTAAAATCTCTTTATTCTTCAGAGGGACTCGATATAAACACAATCACGCATAACGCAGCTTAGCTACTTTTTTAAAGGCTAGTTAACTTGCTAAGTGATACAATTTATATTAGCTTGTAACTTGTAGTTTTAGCTACTTTTTTAAGTAGCTTGTCCAGCTCTGTATTACGGGTAACTTCATTTTTTAAATAGAAGAAGAAGTAGTAGAGTTTTCAGAACTTTAGTTCGCTTTAAGAATGTGGTAAATTATTTTTTTTTTGTGAAAATATAAACTGATTAAACTCAACATTTTGGGCTTATAGTTGATGTGCATTGGTGCATCACTGGAAGAAAATGAGTTAATAGAAATACTTAAGTCTAATTCGTACTTTTCCTTTAGAAATGGGTATCTGATCTGGAAGCTGTAACTAGAGAAACCTGGACCATTGAAAAAACAT
Organism: Pissodes strobi; assembly: GCA_016904865.1. Classification (NCBI taxonomy): domain Eukaryota; kingdom Metazoa; phylum Arthropoda; class Insecta; order Coleoptera; family Curculionidae; genus Pissodes; species Pissodes strobi. The sequence continues at coordinate 4,534 of JAEQML010067182.1, forward strand.
TTAAAGTTCCCACGACTGCACCGAGGAATGTTTTTAAACGTATTTTTAGGTGTCATTTAAATACGGCTATAAAAGTTAAATCAACAGGAACTAAACAAAAAAGTCGAGGAATATTGATTGTTCAGCCAAAATTTTTATTACAATAAAGAAATTCTTTCAAAGGCCCAAGTCTCTTATAAAATCCGTAACTTCAGTAGAATGGCCTTGTTTAATAGAATTTCGTTTAACACATATTCATCGAAAAAATGTTATTGAAGCACTTCGTGAGAGGCCTATGGGATCAACAGCCAAACAAAAATTACTGGATCTGTTTAATAGAGGTTATTCTGCAGCCACAGCTTACCATACTTATTGTATGGATGAAATGGAAGAAATGGGTGCGAGTATGAAAACTTTGCCTTTGATAGGCACTACATACCAACAAAAACGGATGTATCTAATTTGTGGAAAAAAAATTAAAGAGGATTTTGGTGGGCGTACTGGGTCTAATATGTTGCTCAAGTTGGAGGAAACATTGGCTTCTCAAACAGCCAAAACTGGCCTATGCTATAAAATAATAACTTTACAGGATAATTATGCTGCAGCTATTTGTACATCACTTATGCAACGTGCGTTAAAGATACCACAAGCAAATGAAATTATGTTTGTCGACGCATCCGGTAATTGTGATGTTTCTGACCATAAAATATATGACCAAAAAAAAATTTTTTTTGTGGTGTAAAGTGCGGCGGGAGAATTACCTAATTGACAAAAAAATTATCCATTTATTTGCAGTTGAAGGATTGCTAGAAATAATGCCATAAAAATTCGACCTACAGTTATCTTGACAGATGACGATTTAGGAGAGAGGAAAGTGCTAAGAAAACATTGGCCAGAAGCAAAATTGCTCTTATGCATTTTTCATATCAAGAAGGCAGTCTTGAGATGGATTTTAACGGCGAAAAACGGAATACCACGAGATTTGTCCCAAAAATATTATTCCCTATTTAAGGAAATTTTACTTTCCAAAACAGAAAATGAACTAAATGAAGCCAAACGAAATTTCTCTGAAAACTGTGCCCATGAAAATTTAAAGAAATACTTAGGCAATCTGCTCACTCGTGAAGAAACTTGATGTATGCTGTACAGAAGGCATTTGAAGTTAAGAGGAAGCGACTCTAACTTTGGGTTGCCCAAAAGATGGTCGAAACATTGTAATATTTTTAGTGTTTTATTTTCCGAACTTTTGAGCAACCCTGTATATGAATTGCCCAAAAATGTATTTTTCTTAAATAACTACATACCTAGAGACTTTTAATCCTTAATCATAAGGTTTTATTTATTTATTTTCTTGTCCTATGGGTGTTTGTCTATATTCCAAAGTGTTTTGTCCTAAAAAAAATAGGTATCTTTTGTTTCAAACTCAAAACCCTGTTCTACTTACTTGTATACTACCTACTTTAACAAATACATACTTATATGTAGCATTTAGAACTTACATTTTTTGTCTAATATTTACAAAGAATAGGAAGGTTATGTTTAGAAAATAAGAAAACTCCTATTTTTACCAGTATAATCCACTACTCTCTAGGTTCGTAAGTACACCAAGATGTATTTTAAATTATCGCTACTATATACAGCTCTTGATTCCGCAATCATTTTTGCAACTGACACGTCTGCCGTTTACCAAGCGGTTTTGCCTAACTCGTCTGCTATATACTACTCTACTTCGGCTCGAGTCTTATGCCGGACGCGTCTCCTGTTTACAAATATGCTTCCAGGAGTGGAGCGTCGATAGTTGAGGGAAGGTACGGGGGAAGGTACAGCGTACCGCTAACATAGCCATCCTGAAAGTGGAGCGTCCTCGCTCCTCACAGATCCATGTTTCTAGAAATGCCAAAACAAATCTACGACAGTATTTTCGTGATAGTCCACGATTAATACGGTAATTTATTTTCTCTAGTGTTGATAGTTATTATTCAAAGACACTGCAACATGTATCAAATTAGTCACTTTTTACATAGTAAACCTTATTGTTGATTATGATTACCACTATGAAGTGGACCTATTTTTACACTTTATTTCTTTGTTTGTATTTAACTTTTAATCTTAAAATATAGAACAGTGAGTTCAGAGATACTCCTCAGATATCTAACTGACCTGTACACAACTCCGTTAATCGTCAAAAGACTTTAAATAAAGCAATGAGTTCAAAGTTACTCCTCAGATATTTTATTTATTTTATAAATTTATAATAATAAAAGATACAATCTATAAGGTATACAAAACTCAAATGACATGTGTACACTATGGACTAAAGTCTGTGTTTGCACACAGTCACTGAATTGAACAATGGCTAAATCAAGCAAATACTTGATTGTTTTCTATCATATAATTCTAATTTATATGGCTATTATTTAAACATAGTAAACCTATTTTTAAAATCTGTAGAAACCTAATACCATTTTTAATTACTTGAGTGTTACTTATAACCCATTTATTAAGGTATTTTTTAATGATATGATATTTTTTCTTTTAAAATGATCCGGTAATAAGTTAAAAGTTTTTGGAGCTACAAATGAGATGGATCTTTGTGTAGCATCAAAGTGCAAGACTGGTACAGTTAAATTGCGATTAACATTTGCTCTTGTCAAGATATCATGACTGATGTAATTATCCTTCGCATCTCCGCCGTCCCTCATTACATTTTGTAGTATACAACTTTTTCCCAATCGGTACAATTTTTAAAGAAGTTATCTAAAAACATGGTGATTCAGCCGACCCTGGCTAGGCGCTCGAGCTCATCGCCTTGATGCGTCATTACAATTTTGTACCGATCGGTGACAAGCAAGAATCCGTAAATCGGTCCTTTCTTTTGGTTTTAAGAAGAAAAATGCCTAGAAATCGTATTTCAAGTACAGTGTATGTGTAGTGATATGTCTTGCTCGCAATGGAGGCGAAAAAAGGGAGCAATATTCATCGGAAGAAGCGAATCAGGAGGTGAGTTCACATAAGATTATATGCCAAAATTTCAAATATACATAAATACCTGGTTATCTTAAATATATAAAAACAGAAAATATCTCTCGTATAAAAGCATAATGTGTATAATACTAAGCTACCTTAGTATTATGAATAAATATGACACTTGTAACCCTTAATTTTTTACTTAATAAAATTAAAATGGAAAATACTCTCAAACTTCTAAAACTAACTATATTAGAATAAAATAGAGTGCGAACGGGTTACAGTCAAAAATTACTATACTCTATTTCGAAATGGTGCGGAGTAATAAAACCTACTTATAAATGCAAAACGCTAACAGAGTGGTCACATAAATTTTTTTGATTTCTAAATATTTAGCCACAGCTGTTATAGCCTGCTGTATTATATTTTAACCATTCCACCCTGTTTTGTATGGCAATCCCGCTGCAAACAATAGGCTTTATTAGCAAAGGGGCCATTTTCTACCTGCAGTAGCGTACGTTTGGGTATTTAATTTAAAATACCTGTTTTACCTAAGTACTTTTATTTATTCACTTATTTATGTATATTCAAAAACAGTTAGTATTACTGTAACATTTTATCACATATAATATTTATATAATAAGGTATTGCGAATTGCGATTTTGTGTAAACAGTTATGTAGAGAACTATGGTATATCATTTTCGTCGTCAGAAAAATCCGTCGAATCTTCGCCATGTTCCAAGGATATAATTAAAGGCTCTACAATTACTCGCATTGTCCATCACTATCACAGAATTAGGTGGAATGAGATCTAACATTTGCTCAAAATATTCTTCGAACACATCGCCATTCATGTCTTCATGGTAATTGCCAGAATGATTTGACTCAAACATTAACAAACCGCCCTCAACAAAACCATCAACACTTCCAAGGTGTGTAATAATCAGTCGCTTTCCTTTCCCAGATGGTGGTTTTAGTCCGGTGGACCAGCCTTCTAAGAATGCTTGACGAAAACTTGAAATATTTTTGTCTTGCCAAATCTTCCCAACCGTATATCCTTCATTAAGCCATGTTTCGTCCAGATAATAAATTTTTCTATTCTCACTTCGAAACTGCTTTATCTGTCTTAAGTAATGTCTCCTCCAGCAAATAATTTCATCTTTTTCGATTAGGAGCGATTTTCTGCTTTGTTTTTCCCAGCTGAAATTCATTTGTTTTAAAGTTGTCCACAATTTCTTCCTGGTTATCGTTGGAGACATATTTTGATCTTGCTTCAAGGCTCCTAAAATTTTGTCGATGGTTGGTATTTCCTTATTAAAATAAAAGGAATGTACTGTGTCTAATTATAAGTTTGTAGTCTTCATCGATAGGCACCGTCTATCTTCCTGAAGATGGTATAGGTGGTTTTACAGCTCCACTTTTTCGTTTACACCTTAATTTATATATCGACGTTTTTGAAACACCCGTCATTTGCGAACACATTTCCACCACAGTCTCAACGCTATACAGAGGATTTTGATGTTTGAGGGCGTCATATACATTAAGAATAATATTCTTTTCGTTAACAGAAAATGGACATTTGCTCGCTCGTTTCACTGGAGAGAAAGAAATCTGAATTAGCCATTTTAATTGAAACTATGAAATGAAACAAACACACTGTGTCTTCTTCGGAAGAACAAATATAACTGAAAAATTACAATTACTTAAACTTTAGGGTATGCATACAAAAAATCGTCAAATTTGAATGTTTACAATAGTAATAAAAAAAACCTAAGTGTGATAAATATAATGCTGGGAAAGTCCGAGTATTAGGACAGGTAAACGTTTAAAATATGTACGTATATGTACGTAATTATGTACGCCTATGTATCAGCCATCAGAAAATGATTTATTACTTCGCATCATTTAGAAATAGAGTATAACAAACTGTTATTTATATAAGAGGGCATGACAAAGCATTGTTACATTTGGCGTCTGTGCACAATTATACACAGAATCACAATATATTCGGAATTGAAATATATTATTTCGAAATGAATATAAATAATAAGCAAAAGTTAACGATACGAGCTATTCGAATCGTTCTCTAGTAATCTCGTCTAATCGTAATCGTACATCCTACCAAAGCAATACTATTCAATCACAAAAAGTGGTTACATAACACAATCAAAAAGCTGACTAAGGAAATATACCGGTCGGCCTGCACATTTATTAATGTTTTACATAGAATAAAACGTTTTTACCATATAAAGGAATATAAAAAATAGAAACACAAACAAATGGTTATAATGCCTTCGTATTATTATCACGATTTCGATAATTGATCCCCGTATGGGCCACATGTGGGACTATAAACTACAATTCAACTTGATGCAAATATTGCAAAACAAAAAACTAAAAGTTATATTTAATCACGATCCACTTATCTAAAGGATAATAAATAAAACTCAAAAATCGAATATCATCATAATAATTTCAAAGGATATTCATAGCCACAATACTAGAAAGTTTATAGGAAATCGTACTGTTATTATTACTAAAATGTAATTATCCTCAATACCAGTGTTAAAAACACTGTCTAGGATTAAGGACTATGTATACTGTAATTATTGTTACTTACTTAAAAAAAAATAATTTTTTTAAGTAAGTCGAAGAGTGCCCTTTTCTCACGAAATTAACCCTTAAAAACTGGCCACAAAGGCAAGCTGACTCATAATTTAGGAGCGACTAAAACCCAAGTTGGGTATTATTATAGCTTTGCATGCCCCTCCGTTCGCTTTGCTCGCAACGGGGGATCAATCAACAAGAACTAACCAAGTGCTAACCAAAACTAACCCAAGGCTAACCCAAAGTAACCCAAAATTAAGGCAAAAAGGTAAATTAATAGAAATTTTGCTAGGACGTAGACATGGATTCGTGTCACATCGCGCGCAGTATTTTGGATTGCAACTTGGGATTTAGCCGCTCGTCATATATTTATCGGAATGTTATCGTTCGGCTTTGTCGAAGCGATGTATACCGGAACGCATAATTTTAAACAATTCGTGTTGATATGAGCCGACCGGTGAGGGAAAAAATTGGAGTAAACATTGCTTGCAGAAGATGTTAATAAATAATATCAATACCTATTTACAAATTCGCATTTGCAGATGCGAATAACTTTAACTAAAATTGGCCTTCACATTTGCAGATGTGAAGGGCCCCCAACAGCCTCCACGTCAGTAGGTGTATTATGTTGGAGTGGTTAGTGGCACACTATATCCCTACATTTGCCGATGTAAAGGATATATGTATTGACAAAAATAAAACGGTATAGTGCTATGTATTTGCAGATACAAACACAAATAACCACCCAAAAAAAATAACCGCCATACTATTGCAACCCTCTTACATAAAATCATTGCATTGGAGTAACGAATTATTACACTCTTGGTTTCTGTTCAAAACAGAAATTACAGTATTTGCAGATACTGTAAATATGCTAAAAAATCGTTGCATTTGCAGATGCAGTCGAAAGCATAACCAGGGTTAAGCAGCAAGCAAAGAGGTGAATAGTTCGTTGTATTAGCAGATACAATCGATCGTACCCACTGTCTGCAATTGCAGTTGCAGGTAGTGAACATATTCATGAACCTATTTTTCTGTTCAAAAACAGAAATTGCAGCATTTGCAGATGCTGTAAATAGGCTAATAGATCGTTGCATTTGCAGATGCAATCGATATAATAAGTAGCAAAACCAAGGAAAATCTTTTGCATTTGCAGATGCATTAGAAGATCCTCTCACGCTAGCTGAAGAAATAACTTATCCGAATCAAGACTTACCAACATCAGAAGCACCAGATGGTCCTGAACAAAGTAACGACCACGCTTTGTTAATAGGCAAAAAAAAAACGACGAAATCATACCTGCGAGGCCAGAACTACAGATAGTTTTTCGATGGGACAATCACTTATTACAATCTCAAAGTGAGTACTAAATCCTGCCAAGACAACTACTGTATCAATTACAGAAACAACTATGGTCCGTGGGATTAGTGCTTTAGCCCTCCCTTTCAATAATTTAATTAGCCAACCGTCTGAACTAGAATTATACGACCAAAATTGGCAGAAATTAAAGGTAAACAGTTCAACAATAGAGTGGGTACAGGATTATAAAAAAAAATAAAAGAAAAACACGTGTTCACTTATTTTTCATGGGCTATCAAAATCAGCAATAATAAAAAAATAAAATAAAAATAAAATAAAAAATTGATGAAACTTCCTCATTGTCAGGAGAGCCTTTCTATAACAAAGCGGACCTAATGAAGCGATAAAAGTGATTATATATTCATTGACAGATAGCGCCCTCAAACAATACGGAAATACTTACAGTAAATAGGGGAATTTCTGGTTTTGTAAGCACCAACAAATATATAACAAAACCGTAAACTTATTGAGCTCCTAAACATTCAATTGTCTTCGGAATCATCCTACTCTACCATGAACTCACACAAATCTGCACTTTCTCCAATATTGAATATTAAACAAAAGACGAAGCGGTTATAAAAGGGTTTCTCAATGGAACATTTAACATAAGACCCCCAAATCCAAAGTACTTAATTACTTACTTGGGATTCCTACCCAGTTCTACAGCGCTTAAAGAGCATGTACCCTCACGAATCCTTAAATCTACAAATCTAACATTAAAGTTAGTAACACTCTTAATACTAATAACGGCACACAAATCACTGACAACCCGGAGGGAAAAATAGACAATATTTTTAAATATGAATACATAATTGAAATCAGATTCCCAGATAAAATAAAAGCAAGTGGCTTAAACAGGCTTCAACCTAATTTGATATTACCTTATTTTACTAATCAACCTGAACTATGTATAGCCGCACTATAAGAGACTTACATAGAACGCACAAAAGGAAAAAGGGTGCTACCAGTCAATAAAAGGTGAATAGTTCGTTATATTAGCAGATAGAATCGATCGTACCCTCCACTGTCTGCAATTGCAGTTGCAGCTAGTGAACATACCTATTTTTCTATTCAAAACAGAAATTACGACATTCACAGATACTGTAAATATGCTAATAGATCATTGCATTTGCAGATGCAATCGATACCACAAGTAGCAAAACCAAAGAAAATGTAATACTCACTCACGAAAAGCTCTATCAACCAGACAGCAGTCAAACCATTAGCAGATGGGTCAAGTTAATACTAAAAGTCAGCAGTATAAACACGGAAATCTTTGGGGCACACAGCACGCGACACGAGGCAACTTCAGCAGCTCAAAGAATGGGAGTTACATTACAAACCATTCAGAAGACAGCTGGCTCGACAGAAAAATCAAAAGTATTCTCAAAATTCTATAACAAACTTGGCGTGGGTAATCCCACTGGATTTTCATCTTGTTTATTGAACCATAATTTCTAAGGAATCATATAAATATTAAGCTACAATTATAACTTACCAACTTGTTATCATATTACATAAGAATATTGGTATAGTATTAAAAATAAGTTAAAGGTTAATATCAGTTAAGCGTTAAACATGATATATGTACCTTCATAATGTGTGTTATTAAATCTAATGGTTATAAATTTGAATTTTAGTTTATAAAAAGGGCCTTACAAATCTAGGACTACAGAAATATCGCAATTTTCAGTTAATGTAGATTACATCGCAAATACTTTAAACATCTACAAAGTGTGATCAGGGACGGCGGAGATGCGAAGTATAATTACAAGATCAATCGACTTACCTGTAAGGAAGATCGATCGGAATTATCCGAGCATCTCCGCCGTCCCTCATTACAAACCCACACAGTCTTTACCTTCTCCCTTTCACCCCAAATGCAATGTAATCAAAAATCTCACGATCCAAAATTGTAATGACGCATCAAGGCGATGAGCTCGAGCGGCTAGCCAGGGTCGGCTGAATCATCATGTTTTTAGATAACTTCTTTAAAAATTGTACCGATTGGGAAAAAGTTGTATACTACAAAGTGTAATGAGGGACGGCGGAGATGCTCGGATAATTCCGATCGATCTTCCTTACAGGTAAGTCGATTGATCTTGTAATTATTTAGAGTATTTCTAGTGAGTGAAAATCTAATTACATTTTTTATATATAATTGGGCAATTGTGAAGACACCAGATTGTTGAAATAAAAGTTCGGAAGAAAAACATCTGGATTTAAACAAAATTATCTTTAAAATGTATTTTTGTGCAATAGCAATATTGCTTAAGTTATTTTTGTGAGAAGAGCCCCAACAGACTATTCTATAACCAAGACTAGATTCTGCCAATGCTTTATAGATATTAATTATAACCTCTCTGTTTACAATGTTACGTAATTCATAAAACTTATAAACATGTTTCCTTAATTTACTTTGAACGTATTCAGCATGAACAGACCATTTTGAAAACTGATCAAAATACATAGCTACCCAAATATTTCGTACTTTCTACTGACTTAATTATACCCTTACCCAAACAATTCTCGGAGAAGTCACAACCATTAGAGTGAATTATGATTTCTTTATTAGGTAGTCCCAACTTATTAATTGAAAAGCACATAAAATTAATCTTTTTCACGTTAAGAGTCAAAGAATTATAGTCCATCCAGACTTCCACGTAAGTAGCAGCTCTCTCTGCCTTTCCCAAAACTTCATGCGAAGTTAACCCTTTTAGCAGCAGAACAGTATCGTCAGCAAAACAGACTGTCTTTACATTAGGAAATGCATTCACTAGACTATTAATACATATAGAAAAAAGTATCGTTCCATCAAGGACTGTACCCTGCGGAACACCATAATTGACCTCTCTGGAGGAGCTACACATTGAATTTAGTTTAACTTTTTGTGATCTACCTATTACTCAAGTATGATTTGAATTACTGAAGAATAGTACCCCTTATCCCAATTAATTCCAGTTTGTGAAGTAGAATGCCATGCTCCACCGTATCAAAGGCTTTAGAGAGGTCAAGGAAAATCGCCACAGGCTTGTATTTAGTATTAAAACAATTAACTATGTAGTCAGTGACTTCGTGTAGGGCGGTATTAGCACCCATACCCTCTCTAAATCCATACTGCGAGTCAGACATTAACCCGTTAGTATCCAAAAAGTTACATAGTCTCTTCTTAATGCATTTCTCAATAATTTTACAGATGGGACCAGTAAGTGCAATAGGTCTATAGTTATTCACATCAGTTTTATCGCCTTCCTTATGCAACGGCAAAATAACAGTTTGCTTAAAGATATCAGGAAAATACCAGTCTTAAAAATCTGATTCACAATATAAACCAAGGGCTTAACTAAATATTTATAGGTAGATTTTACTAATGAATTACACATGCCATAATCATCAGATTAAGTAGAGCTTTTTAATAGGTTAATCGACTCAATAATTTCTTCGTCATTAATGGGACACAAAATCATCGAGCCAGGAAACTGTGTTTCATTTAACAATATTGTAACAAGCAAATTTTGGAGAGGCGACGTGCGACGTTCAAATAAGCGAGGATGTGACAACCCTGGAAAACGAATGGCGCAGCAGTAGAACCGAATCGGTGTAATATAATACGGAGTATATAGATAGACTAGAAATAAGGCGTAGATATAGTTATTGTATGAATAGCAGAGTCGACTGATGGCGTTATGTAATTATGAGGATTATACTGGCGAAGTTTTAAGGTGTAAGGCGGAAATAAGAGTGGCTGTAATAATATTGGCGAAATAAAACGTGTTACTAAAAATTAGGCGTTTACAATATATCAGTTACAAGAGTTGGCTTATTTATTTTACTAGCTAGATTTGCCCCAATAGAACTAAAGAAATCACAAAGTTCGTTAGTAATAGATAGTTGATCACTTATCTGCTGATTATTACTATTCTTAATTGTAGCTATGCTAGTTCTTGTCTGGATATCATTTGTAGCTTGTTTAATTATATTCCAAGCCTTTCTGGAATCCTGATTTACCGTAATTAGTTTCTGTTTGAAATAAGTTGCTTTAGTTTGTTTTATTATTTTACTTAACTGGTCACGATAATTATTATAATTCACGAATGCGACATAATCAATCATTTCTTATTGAAATAAGTAACCCAGGAGTAATCTATGGTTTAAGAAGCACTTTTAACACTTGATATAGGCTAAACAGTAGTTGAAGCATTAATATGATCAAGTAGAACTCGCAAAAAAGCCTCAGACGCAATGGTTGGGTCATGATTACTCAGAACAGCATGCCAGTGTTCTCTATCCAGGCACACATTTAAATGATGATAGTCCGTTTTCCGAACATTTCTATTGACATGATTTTTTATGGTGGCCTTTGTAACCGGACCTAAATCAACATTGAAAAGTAAGGGTTTATGATCCGAGATATTGCTGTTTAAAGTTATAAGATTATTTTCAATATACTTTTTGCTCTTCATAAAAATATGTTCAATACAAGTACTACTGAATCCAGATATTCTTGTAGGCTCATTAACCTTAGAAAGATACCCATGGCTATTTAAACAATTTGAGGATTCATTAACTATTGCCAAATTAGAGTCCAGCAAATTAATATTAATATCGCCTACAAAAAGTTCCACCTCGGTATTAGAAAAATGATCTTGGCTGAACAAGCTTGACAATGCCATGATTTAACCATTAGGATTCAGCAATAGTGATCTATAGTGTGGAACACTTCCCACAGTAGTACAATTATTCTTAACTAGAGTAATTCTAAGAAATCTATAATTATCAATTTGTACAATGTTACTTGCTTCAACTAATGCAGTTTTGCAATATATTAGAGAACCATCACATTTATTTATCCTGCTCTTATTATAAAAAATCCCATATCCATTAATAGAAAAAAGAGATTTTGTTATCTACGATATTGGTTTCGGATAAAACTATTACATCAAAATCTGTTGTTAAAGACTCAAGAAACAAAATAAAATTATCAAAATTTTTATTTAAACTCCTAATGTTCCATGTAATAATTTAACTTATTACTGTTTGTTTTAAAGCAATCAACATTATTCAAGCTATCACATATTAAAATATTGCCATAGTCGTTACTATGGTCATCAAGCAATGAATTAAGAGACATTAGTTCAGCTAAAGAGACCAATTAATAAAAAAAAGCATTACATACTGAAATATTACTGGTTGACATTGTCTTGTTTGGCATTTTCCACATCCTCATACGATCTTAATCTAATCAAACGGCCATTATCCTCCTTTTTGCAAAAATTCTCCCATCCTTCGCCCATACGTACTTATACCCAAATACACGCAAGGAGCGTGCTGCCGAAAAAAGTTTTCTAACGTCCTTTGACATACTTACCCTCATTTATAAATATCTAGTTTCTCACCGGAAGATTACAATCACTACCAGTTATTTAATAATTTGTGTTTTTCCTCAACTGTTTTCAGTGTAACTGATATTGGTGTATTCTCCTTATTTGGGTTTACCAATTTGATTGGAACATTTTTTAAGTCTATTTCAGAATCCAGATATTTAAGTACATTTTCTGCTTTGTGAATTAAACCATTTGGGTTGTTTTTTGCATCATCAATTGAACTATCTATGCCCATTATAATAACATTTTTTAATATGTTTTCATTTTCTTTAGACTCACAGTGACCTTTCAATTTGTTTAGTTCTCTTTTTATCTCTTCGCTTCCCTTTTTCAAATTTTGTAATTCTTTCTATACTTAGCATTATTTTCCTTTTGTACCTCGTACTGCTCTGCATAGAACTTTAGATCATACCGTAGATCACGAATTTCTGTCTTGTAATACTCTCCATAATATCCTGATTACAACTGTTATTGGGCCTGATATTACTACCCTCTACTGAATTCATTGATCTTCTTATTCTGTTTTCAACGGCGCGGCGGTCCTACAATCTTCACAATAAAATGTATTATTAATTCCTTTTAGGACTTCTAAATCGACTTCTTCTCGATAATAAAATTTATAGTCTGTTTACTTTACAAGTCTGTTATCTTTATTAAAAAGTCTGTTATTTTTATTGCGAGTCTGTATTCTTTATTTATGCATGAACCCTTTACAAGCCTTGAATCTTTATTTAAGTACCATTTTGACGGTCTATACTGAAGCAAAAAAAAACTGTACGGCCGCATTCCTCGCACACTTTTGCATTTATATCATATCTTTCTTATTCGTTTCACTCACATTTACATTCAAAATGTACTTTTCCGCAAAACCGGTAGGGTTTTTCGCCACTACTTAAATGCCAAAATTTAGCTATCACGCTTTACTACACTTCTATCGTCTAAGATCACTCTTTTTCCACAAATAATTCCTACTTTCCTACAATTTTAACAGAGCAATAATAAACACGACTGCTTGCTTCGATCTTACCACCATATATCTAACTGACCTGTACTTAACTCCGTTAATCGTAAAAATACTCTAAATAAAGCAGTAAGTTCAGAGGTACTCCTCAGTTTTGTAACTGACCTGTACTTAACTTCCCTTTTTTACAAAAACAAAAATTTAGAAATGGAAAAAAACCAACAGCAAGTTCATTATCTAAGCAGAGTGGGATCGCCACTTGCCCCTCACATATTGTGGGATTGCCACTAACGTTCTTTACATTTTAGGTAGTACTGCCACTTATTTTCATCTAGGTCTATTGGGAGCGCCACTAACCCGTTTATCCAAGCAAAGTGGGATCGCCACTTGCCCCTTACGTCTAGTGGGATCGCCATTAAAGTTCTTTACATTTTCGGTGGCACTGCCACCTATTTTCATCTATAGTTTGTTCAATACTGGTACAATGTTATGTCATAATGATGACACCAGCAAATCCCATAAGAATACGCTTGGTGTCATGATGACGTAACATTGAACCTGTATTGAACAAACTTTAAGTCTGCTCAACCCAACTACTATTACTACTACTAGAAGAAATGACGACAGCAATAGCAAAAACTGAAGAATAAAAAAACACCAGGGCGTGGTGTCAAAAAGTTAGCGGCAAAGGAAATACCGGGTATCTTTCTGGATGTCATGAACCAGGCCCTGAGAAAAGGCATTTTCCCCAGGATCTGGAAGCGGGCGGACCTGGTGCTTATCCCGAAAGGAAATAAACCCTTGGAGCAAGCCACCTCTTATAGGCCAATATGTCTGATGGATACTGCAGGCAAGCTACTGGAACATATGATACGTCACCGTCTAACTAGAAACATTGAAGATAAGGGCGCCCTGTCCGACAGGCAATTTGGCTTCAGAAGCGGCAAGTCAACCATCGATGCCGTAAATATCATAGTAAGCATAGCAAGAGAGCTAAGGTGACCAACTGCAAGGCAGGAATCTGCGCGGTCGTCACTCTGGACGTCCAGAACGCCTTCAACTCAGCCTCAAGACAGGAAATACTCCAAGAACTCAGGAGAATAAAAATCGATGAGGACATCCTGCGGTTGCTGACATACTACATGCACGACTGAACGATTAGACTTGAAGGTGATCAGCAGTCAGAGGAAAAAATAATAACTAGCGGAGTTCCACAAGGATCGATCCTTGGCCCGACACTATGGAGCATACTGTATAACGGAGTACTGGACCGTTTTTGAACTGATTCAAAAAAAGAAAATGCTAATATAAGATGAAGCTACAAATGTATTATAAAGTGAATCTACTGCCGTAACCAGTGGACTGACTATATGCAGAGTGTTGAGAGTTTTTAGATAAACATAAATTTTTTACCATCCTTGTATGAAACAGAAACTAAAGTTTGACTGAGGTCTTAGGGTGGGTAACTTTGCCAATTAATTGTCTATAAAGTAATACCAGAAATTTAAGTCAAAATTGAAGATTTTTT
>JAEQML010067183.1:0-19318 GCA_016904865.1 Pissodes strobi
AATGATATAGCTCAGCTTATGGATCGATCTGCCTCAGGTGAGAAGAAATAATAAAGAAGGCACATCGGTAAAACAGTAACCAAGTCTGTTGGTCAAAGACTTAATGAGAGAACAATAGAAACGTCTATTGGTCAAACACCTAATGAGTTTACATTATACCCGATTACTAAAATACGCATGTCTTTTCGGTTGAGGTATGGTTTGAATTGTTTATAGGTTTTAGTCCCTGTATTATAATAAAATTTTTTAAGAGCGGTGGAGTGCTTTATTTTATGGCTAGGTTTTGTTATTTCATGAGATAATTACTTAAGTTTCTTGGTTTATTTTATTCGCACTCAGCACTTTAAGGCCCTATAATTGCTTAACTTTAAAGTTTACCTGCCTTTGCACTTTGACAGATATGCCGTACTTTAGTACTTTTTAGGTAGGTATCCCACAAGAAATACGTTCCTGTGAACTGCGCTTCCTGAGTTGGGTCTGAAGACTAGGATATGATTGTAGCCCCTACTACGTCCCTGTGGACTGCAATAGATAAGCGGAATAGATGTGGGAAAAAACCTGTTGGACTGATGGTTCGCTTAACTATTTTTAACGTAAAATCTATTAACCATACAACATTAGGATTACATAATTGCCTGTGCTGTTCACTTGCGTTGTTTTTAAGTTAACTTAAATGTTTATATAATATTCAGTTCAAGTTCAAACTAAAGACAAGGTGACAATTTATTAGTACTTAAAATGTTCGAGTAGTTTACAATATATTTGCGCCCTTTTATCGCATTTTGTGCACTTTCTCTTGCTCTGCCAAGGCTTTACGCGAATCATCTTCCTCCATCTATCCTACCATCTCCTGTGCAATGTTTATTTGATTTAGATATAGTGCAGGCTCCAATGGGTTCCTCGTTTGCAAAATCTGCAGACCGCAATCTGCTTTGTAATTTGTGTATCTGAGACCTTTGTCTGTATAAAAAAGCATGTTGCCGCGCGCGCGCATGGCGCGATTGCCGTTTCGCCCCCCCCACTATTTTACCTCCGGCATAAACTAGAAAAGTTAGGTTGCCGAGGGATGTGGTATCGCAGAAAAAAATATTCATAACATCTGACGACTGATTTGGGTTCTTAAGACAGCACCTTATCATCGGAAACAAAGTCCCCAAAAATCCCCGCATTGGAAAATTTACAAGAGCCAATGGAGATATTACAATTTTAATGTAAACTACTAGAAAGTGAAATTGGCGTTCACGGCTCCAAGAGGTCATCTGATCATGGTTCGAACGTATTTTTTTATTTTATGAACAGGGAATTTTTCAACCCGGAAATGATAATTTTTCCCAATCGGGAAAAATTCTCCGGAAATGGCTAAAAACTGAGCAAAAGGGGCTTATCTGATCAGTTTTCATGCTGACGCGCATCTTGTGTCCGTGTGCGTGTGAAGGCACGTGCACTGGCTTTTGCGCGAAGGTGCGCGTGCGGTTTTAAAGGAAATGAAAATGGGATAATTGAGTTGTTTAAAGAGAAATAAGGGCACATCAGCCCTGGAAAATATTTAATCAGTATAAATATTCATATTAAATATAGCAGTGCCACTTAATATTTAAAAGATATGTGGACATACATTTTCCTGAAACAGTAGTATAAAAGCATGTATGTACAGCTAGATCAGTATGGCTGGAAATACCATGACTTGACAGTTTCACAAATAATTATGAAATAAAAAAAAATAAATTACTCTAAACGCCATCTGGGTCGTCGGGGTCATCTTCATTATGAAGCAATTCTGCATGAACACTCTCCACTACTGTGTTCAATCCCCTCGGACCGGCATCCACATAAATTTCTACATCTGGACTTCCACGCACACCTAATTAAGTTCAAGAGACTCCACAGGGCAAGCGCACAAGCCGCGCTGGGTTGTCCAGTTGTCTCCAGCCGTACTTCGTTGCGTCCAGCTTTGTTCCTGTCCCAAGCCATTCTTGAACTTAAAAAATATCAACCTAATTAATATTTTACTGATGCAGAATGCAGGGTATATTTTTCTTCAAATTACCTGCAGGTGCACGCGCAATGAATGTTGTCCAGCAACTGCAGGGGGCAAAGTTTTCAGCTGCAAGTCAGCATCTAGCTTTTGCGTGGCGGCTACACTTGATGTAGAGGGTGTAGCGAAGGTCATCTAGGGTGGCATATTTCGCTCCTCTGTATAAAGCAAGAAGTTATTTCTTACCGCAGGAGACGATCCTCTCCAAATCTGCTCCGGGCTTATTAAAAACTCCAACTTCGTTGCCCTGGAGAATTTTCAATGTTGATGCCTTTCCTTTTCCAAAAACTGCTGGCATTGTATCACAGCCGGAAAAGGCATGAGCAAAGAGAATGGCTGACTTCACATTGTCAAGGTGCTCCTGTATCAATTCGATGTTCTGTGCCTCTTCCACAGGTCCCTTTATCGAAAAATCACAACTTCTGGGTAGGTTTTCTGCGCTGGACAAGCATGACAAGAATATCCGTGTCTGTTGCAGCTATAGCAAAGGTGGGGCTATTATACTGGTCAAGGTATCTGCATCCCCGGGGTCCTGTAGCACCCTTATCCCTCTTTATTCGAGTGCAGGCTTCAGAAGGCGGGTCCAGTTTGTTTTATTCTGACCGTTTCCCCGTAGTTCTTCGCTGTTGCTCTGATGACTTGGTTGACAACGCAACGAAGTATGACTGGAGAAAACTGGACTACGCAGCGCGGTTTGTGCCGCACTGCTCCGACCTGCTCGCTGCCCCGCTGAGTCTACTGAACCTAATTAGGGGTGCGTGCAAATCCGGATGTGGAGATGCGTGTGGATACTGCGGCCGGTCCGCGGGAATGGTGTGCCGGGAATGATGTCATCACTGCAGTGGATAGTGTTCTAATGCAGAATTGCCTCATAATGAAGAAGACCCCGATGACCCAGATGGCAACTAGAGTAATTTCATTTTAAATTTTTTTATTTCATAATTATCTTTGAAAGTCATGGTATTTCTAGCCATATTTATATACTGATTTAACCGTACATAGTAAAGCATTTATACTACTGTTTCAGTAAAATGAATTATACTACTGTTTCATCAGTAAGATGCATGTCCACATATAATATATTTTAAGTATTAAGTGGTAGTGTTATATTTAATATGAATATATTTATATAATTAATATGAATATATATAAAAATTAAATATTTTCAAGGGCTGAGAAATAAGGGCACATTATTTCTCATTAAACAACTCTTTCATCCCATTTTCATCTCCTTTAAAACCCCATGCGCGCTCTCGCGCAAACGCCACGGCACGCGCCTTCACACGTACACATACTCGCACATTTAACACACTCACAACACACGCACGCACTCACAAGATGCGCGTCAGCTTGAAAATTGTCCAGATATGCCTATTTTGTCCCGCTTTTATTAAGTCACTTCGGGTGAATTTTTTTCCTGATTGGAAAAAATTGTAATCTTCGGATTGAAAAATTTTTTTTTTCAAAAAGATATTTTTGAATGATGACCAGATGCCCCCTTGGTGCCGTGAACGCTAATTTCACTTTATAGTAGTATAAATTAAAATTGAAATATTTCCATTGGCTCAAAATTTGTAAGAAAGTAAAACACTGTTTTTAAAATTAACTATAATTTTTTTTCTATGATTTCTTAATTAAAATTAAACGTATTGTACCTACTGACTTGTGGTGTGTTATATTTATAACCGAAAAAGTATACATACAGCCTTAAACATTCGTTTTTAATAGTCCCATGATTATGATCAATACTTTTTCGAAGTATGCTAACAATGTTAACAGCAATGGAGAAGGGGAAGGGGGAGAGAGAACGTACCACAACACTCACTGGCAACATCATTTATATCGAAGTATAAGATCAGTACAGCACATATCAGAAGTCAGAATGCGGTCTGCATATTTTGCATACGGAACTCCACTGGGAGCCCGGTCTAATACGAACATCTGGCCACACAATGTGGAGAAAGATCTGGATGGTGCTAAACCCGTAGAAGTAAATAAAACCTTCATTATTAAAGGAAAACAACCAACAATTTTGTCTAATCAACTACCTCTCAAGAGACATGAGTTATGAAGGATATCAAGAAGAATTAAGTTATAGCTGTAGAAAATATCTTATACATTGATGCGCGTAGAAAAATCTCAAAATCAAGATGCTTATTGATAATTTACAAGATTAGACAGAATATCAAATAACACAAAAATATTGAAGTATCCTAATGGTTTTCCAAAAAAAGAGAAAATAGAAGTGATGTGATACTAATTTATCAAAAGAGATATATGCGCACGTCAAACAGAGAAATGCTTTTTTACATTTGGATTACCATAATTCAGAGAATGAATTACATTCAGAAAACAAACTGTACATATTAGAATTATTAATTCAAATATAGTTTGTAAGGAAGACCTATGTAGAATCTTAATAAATAGAACCTACCTTGAAAAAGGTACACATTTAATTTTAGAAACTTCACAATATTAAAAGAAGATAGTTCAGATGGCAGGGAAAATATTTTAGAAAAATATAATAATCACATGGATTAAAAAGTCGAGTTTCACATTACTCACAGAAGCTAAAAAAAGTGTGTAAAAATTAACAGATGCTCTCAAAAAATATATGCCAATAATAATTCTTATGCACATAACCTAAGTGACTGGGAATGCCAAGCTCTGTTAATATGATTATGATTGGAAAGAAGTCAGCAATAAGCATGGTCAACAGCTGCGGTTAACAGACCCAAACTAAAATTCCTGTTACTCTCAGAAAGGAAGATCGCCATATCTGCAGGCGCTATCTCATTAATTTGTTCTTGAAAATCGCTTGTCCTTCTACCACCACACACCAAAGTTCATTCTTGTATGAGAGCACCATTATTTTTCTATTATCGTTGCCCGACCAGTAGGGCCAATCATAATTTTGACAAATGAGTAACTTCATTCTAAATAAATGTAGCCCGACGACAATTACTGATTGTTTATCAGGAACCACTACTGTTTGGTTAAGTTTGGAATGCGAAACCACAAAACTGTTTACTTCTCGATAACATCCCAAGAAAATTTAAGGTTTAGTAACTTAAAATATAAAGCAAAGTGTGTTATTTCGTGGATCTAAATATTGGATATATCTTTTATTATAATTCGCAGTCTGGCAATCAAAAGACTATATTAATTTTTTGCAGACATTAATGTATACCAACATGTTGGTATACATTAATACTATATTTTTTATTTAACACATCTTGCTAATATTCGATACAGATTCTATATATTTTATTAGCAAGAAATCAAAACGTTAACGGCATAATATCCATCTCAGTCATGACAAAACCCTAATTAACTAGCTAGCATTTGGCATGATTTTCATATAAAATTTAAACAAAGATTCTAAACATGATATCATTACAATGTCTTAATAAGGAAGCAGTAGTGATTCCTGGTTTCAGTTTTGTGATAATAATTTCTGTTCTAACATTTTTGGTATTTTTATTTTCCCTCTTAGTAGAACAAATATTTTATCTTTACGTTCAAAACTCCTTTTAGAAGAGCTCTTCTAATTAGTATTTTAATGCTTAATTTATTCTTGCTTTAAACAAACAAATTTTCGACCGTTCCGCTCCTGCCTGTTATTTGCCTCGTTAATTAAGGCTCAATAATAGGGCGTCATCCCAATAATGTTATAATAATTAATGGCGTCATAATTGGAAACATATTTTTTAATGGTTCCTACAATTTTTTTTAATAGAGTTAGAGTTTTATTTTGATTAGATTTGATCAGCAGCCCTTAGACAGTAGGTCTAACGTGATCCCAAATAATAGTAACACTTCAAGTACCCAGACCTAAGTAACGTAGAAAGTTCGGGCAATTTTTAGTAATTCCCTAAATATTTTTTAATCTGCTATTTTCCTGTTATTCGAATGGCGCTAACATTATTCAAAGCTATCTGAAGCCCAAAAATATACCCAACTTTATCAAATAGAATTGAAATATTATTCAAATAAATATGTTTTCTTACCTTTTTGCTTAACATATTTTATTTCGATAATTAAAAAGACTGATTTCCCTGCAGTATCATTTTGAGAGACCTCGTTGGATCTCCTGCATGTGCTGCAACTCGGTGGGAAAACGATCACAACGAGTCTTCTTTAAGCTCAGCCAAAACAAGTTTTAGCTGAGGAAACGAAACATCCAAAGTCGTTTGATACCCGAATCAAACTAGCATATTAGTAATATCAGATATCAAGAAGCTCTTTATTTTGATGAGTGACTTTATGGAAGAATTTTTTACTTTAAAATCATCAGTGTTACCAGATCTAGTATTTTTATAGTAGATCTACTATTTTTGACCTTTGGCTACTATTCTACTTTCTTAAAGGTAAATTCTACTATTATTTAGAGAAAAACAGAATACTTCAATAAACATCCTAAAACTACAAGAAAAAATTAAAAAATTAAACAGAAATCTTAAAATTCTAACATAACATCTTAATTATTTTTGTGAAGTGGAATTACGTTGCTATTTTTAAGCAGTTTTAAAAGATGGCACCACCACCACTAGTTCTATATATACATATGAGGGATTCACCGGCTCGTTCTTTGAATCGTTTAAATGTCATTAGCATTTTACTTACGACTTGTCACTTGTGTGTCTGTGTCGGCGTGTTTACTCAAACCCGACTGAATAACAGGTAACAGGTGTTATTAGTTTACTCTTAGTGGTATTAGTTCTGCTTTACTTCAGTTTTGCCATGAATAGGCATGTTTTTTTTTAAGCTAGACAGTGAATTTGTAATCTACTATTTTTTAAATAAATCTACTATTTTTTTTTACATCAATCTACTACCTAACTGTAAAACTGATCTGGCAACACTGAAAATCATTTATATTATGACAGAGGCAGTTTTAAGTCTTCCGATATTTATGTAAACATGTTTTTAACCACTCTGCTTAATTTTCCATAGAAACTTCGAACTTAGAAAATAACCGATCTATTTATAGGACAAGAGTCATTACATTTTAAGTGAGATTTAACTAAGCAAAAACAGATCTGGATTGGCGGGGAGTACTGCTCAAAATGAGAGAGTTTAGTACGTAATCTAAGTA
Source organism: Pissodes strobi (assembly GCA_016904865.1). NCBI lineage: Eukaryota > Metazoa > Arthropoda > Insecta > Coleoptera > Curculionidae > Pissodes > Pissodes strobi. The sequence goes on from JAEQML010067183.1 coordinate 7,134, forward strand.
TTATGCTATCCAATGAGCATTTAATGATATTTAATAAGGCACGAGTATAAGAATTATGGTACTCGCATTTGGCTCATGTTGTAATGAATGAGAGTGATATTGAATGTGACTTCTATAAAACTATAGTTCTTTAATTTTCACAATATACCAAATAATGAACTATAATTCTGTCATGTTGATGGAAATATATAGGATTGACCGAATATTGTTGCGAAGTTGCATTTTTATTGGTTACAAACTTAGTTGAATCTTAATGAATTTAATTAGCAGAATGCGTTTTCATCTCATTGGTGTTGGCATTTTGAACGCATGATGCATATATCGAAAGTTGAATGATTAAACTATCTCCCATGCATTTTAAGGAAAATTTTATTATGGACTTTATTATGTAACGTTGTAAATGTTCCGGTAGACCAATTTTTTCCTTTTACTGGTTTACTTGTGTTGTCGATACTCTCGCTACATTACTTCCGAGTACAAACAATCAGTATCGAGGAAAGCTATTCCGAGTCACTCGAAGGATGACTCCATTTGGAGCGTCCTTTAAACAGATGTTGTATGACAGATGTTGTATATATTTGTTTGTGGGAATTGATGTGTCCCTCTCTAGTCTGTACACTCAATGCCTTGAGCAGACAGTTTGAGTATCTAGAATTATCGATGCTATGTTTGAACATCAGGTCTAAATCCCGCCTGATTGTGTTGCTAAATTAATTGGCAAATTAGCTAATACATGTATTTTCTGAAATTATCGCCCATATTGCTTAAAAACGATGTATGACGAATAGTGTGGTTACCCTCCCTACAAAAAATGGCTCTTCTGTGAGACAGAATTTCCTCCCTTGTGGCTGAACGTCGATCAGCGGCGCTTTCTATCTAGAGAGTTCTCGGTTCCATTTAGCCGGATAGAGGCATTTTGTCGAGGTAATACGACCACATGGTGCAGACGTAGCGTCACAAGAAATGCCGATGAATTCCATGTCTGCAAATCTACTAGATACAAGTATGATCAATCTTTTTTTATTTACGATCTTTTATTATCTCCATTATCGCTTTTTATTGTTTGTTTTAGCGAATTTACCGATAAACAACTGCAGATCGTCTGCTTACATATACCGCATCAATTATCGTTGTTTGCCATTTTGATTAATGAATTTACTGTTAAACGACTGTAGGTTATTTGCTTTCCATATTATATCTATTACCGTTATTAGTCGTTTTTGTTTACTGAACTTAACATTTTTGCTTATCGAACTTACCGCTAATCAGCTGTAGGATATCTATTATCATATATCATACCTATTTCTGTCTCTTATCATAATTACTTTAGAGATATTTGTCTTCTTAACTGTCTTATTTGATATTGTCTCGAGTAGAGAATTAATTTTGCTAACGTTATGATAATAAATTGATTGATTTTATCGTAATTGGCTGTAAGCCTCATAGCAGCAATTTGTTTTACATAACTGCTTTGTTCTGTTTTGGTGCATTTTTCCGAAGAACCCAAACCCCAACTTAGTTGGTACAATAGAATGAACTTTACAATTTGGTCAGGTCGTCGTTTTAAAGGATGATCGCTAAGATGGGGTTTGCGGTACTAACCGGGGTGAAACTTCAAAAGAATATTTTATATAGTGTTATCGATACAGAATTACACTTTAGGAGCGATTAGAGTAGGATCTCACAGAAACACAAAAGACTAAATAAAATTGTATGTTTTGTATTATATTTGCTCCCTTTTACATTATAGTTCAATTGTAATATTCCAAAAGTTCCAAATTAACTATAGCGTGATATTTTTAACTCTCTAGAAAAAATGAGTTGAATTTATTGATAACTTTAAACGGATTCGGAGTCTGCTTAAATTTTGAGGATCATAAATAATACCCTTCACTACATTTTCCTTTTATTGGACAAGTTTGAAATTTATACGGTAAATAAGCTTTCTTTTTAGATATTGTTGCTGCAATAAGTTAAATTATGGAGTCGTATTAATCCCATTTGAAAATGCTTGTCTTGATAAAGTTCTAATTCGAAAACGAGCTTGAAAAGCAAAAAATGTATTTCTACAAATAGCATCGATAGTAAAAACGAGAGATTCCCCCAAGCTCTCTCTATAATAACTGAACATGAATATTTTCTTAACGATTTATATTGTTAATTTGCAATTTAATTTTCAAATTAGCAAAATATCAGCATGTGGTCAGAAAACTGACTGTCGATAATCTGAGCTAAATTAATTAAAAAATTCAAAATTTACCTTGGTTGATTTACCAGAGATGATGCACCAAAAGCGTACATAACTAATTTTGACATAGGTCCGAGTATTGGTAATATTCAACACATTTAGACTGATTTCTCCGACATACGAATTAATACGGTCATTACTCGAGAACACATCATTTGGCGACGGGTAATCGATTATTCATCAGTAACGCTCTTTTGGACTTTGGAATAGCGCATAGACATCAATTTAGGTTATGAATATCAATGATTTCTCTTAAGTGTCATCATTGATCACTATTATAGAAAAATAACTTAGTAGTATTTAACATATAGATAATTTTAAAATGTTTGCTGTTCAGTTTTCCTCGAGAGGCAACTATATTGTAACTGACCTTTCTAATGGTTAATTTATCCTTAGAAAACATTAAGCGTATTACTATAAAATAAACCATGTACATTGTACTCACCATGTTCGGTAAGTTTCAGTGTTTTTATTTTATGACTTCGCTGCCCCAAGATTGACAACCGCTGAAGTGGTTCTAAATTAAAAAACACAATCATAATAAAAAAAAAACTTGTGTGAATTAGTTTTATTTTATATAATCTCCTCAGGAATAGAAGCATACAGTTACTATCAAAACCAAAGCCCTGGTCTGATAGAAGACCGGAAAGGCCTGTAGGTCGGAAACAGCAAGCCTACAAGAACTGGCAGCAAAATCAAATCTCCGAAAATCGCAATTATTTTGCTGAAGCGAGAAACGAATGCAAACGTGTGTTTGACGAAACTAAGGACAGACACAATCAAAGAAATAGTTTACGGTTGATTTTTTTTTTATAGAAGTCATTGTAGGAAGGTATATCGCTTGTATAACCATCTCCACTATTTCTCGCTAAGGCGGAGCCTGACTGGTTTTATGACAGCAGCAGGTAAATTGCATTTCAAGGTACTTAGATTAATGACAATCAGACAATTTTGACGTGTTTACAGAATTTTCCGTTTATTAATCAAGAAGTATGGGAAAGACAAGATAATAGGTAGCTGTTGATTTACGTAGTCAATTGTCTTCTTCAGTTGCCAAAAAGTTTTTCTGAAGCGAGGAAGTACCCCCCTGAGAGTATTTTTCATTTCGAGATGGAATAGGTTGTATGCCGATTCAAACTTTCGGGAGATGAGGGAGGTTGTTACAGTAGAAGGTATTGAATTCTACCAACGGCCATAATGGCGATTATCCCGTACTTTATATAAGCATTCCAGGAGGGTTTTGGCGAACCCCAGTAATGCGTAAGTTATTTAAAGCTGTTTGTGAAGGTAAAATTCCAATTAGTTGCTGGAGACGAGTTCGGCATTCCTTTACTGTTACTATTTCATATTAAGTTGTTTTGATCGATTAATTTCCGTTTTCGCGTTCTAGTTTCGGATGCCCAGTAGGGTAGTATGGAACCCTTTAGAACCTTACAAACTATAGGATATACTGATCTTCTTGGAAAGTCGCCCGAGTGCAACCTGTTTCTAAAAGGTAAGAAAACCAAGCCCTCAGACTGTCTCTCAATTACCTTGCTTCCAATAAGCTCCTAAGTCATGGAACGTGTAGTTAATCAGCAACTACTCAAGCACCTTGAGACCAACGGAATAATTAACGATAAGCAATACGGCTTTCGCAAAGGGAGGTCGACAGGCGATTATATTGGTCTGTATTACTCATATATGAAGTAGGGCAATTGAGAACTACGTAGAGTCTCCAGAGATTGCTATGAATATTTCGAAGGTATTCGACAGAGTTGGGCATGACGGAATGCTCAACAAACTGTCGTCCTTCGAACTGCCAGTGTCTCTCTGCAGCTGACTTGCCAGTATCCTTAAGAACTGATCGCTGCACGTTGCAGTTTATGGACATTCATCATTAATGCGGGCGTGCCTCAGGGAGCAATACTTTCACCAACTCTGTTCCTCATTTATATTAATGATCTGCTGACCCAATAAAACCAATAATTCTGTTTACAGTTTTGCTCCCAATTTAGTTCAGAAAAACCATTACCAGCGATTGAAACTGATCATCGCAGACAGGAGCAGATTACAACAATATACAAAATCTAAAGAAACTTGGGGCGACAGAAATTTCGTCCAGTTCAATGTAGCAAAAACCCACTACGTTTACCATGAAAGCCAATACACGGGCGCTGCCATCATTATGACAAGATCGACCATTCCTCCAGCCTCGTCAATCGGACTACTGGGTGTCTTTGTCAACAGCAATATGTCATGGCATGACTAAGTTGCTAAGATCGCAAAATCAGTATAGCAGAAGCTTCGTGCGGTATTTCGCAACAAAAAACTGCAGCGCTGCTCCTGCTCTACAAAGCGCAAATAAGGCCGTGTTTGGAATATTGCTCGCATATCTGTGGCGCCGCACCTAAGCACAACCTAAAGCTGCTAGATTCCATTTAGAAGAGAGCTGTGCATTTCGTCGGTAACCCGGAGATTACCCGGGATGATCTGGATAGTCTGGAACACCGCGAACATGAAACGAAGATCTCCCTGTTTTACGGATATTGTTACGGCAGATGTTCCCAGGATTTGGCCCGCCCACAGCAAGGCCTGTCAGACAGTCATGACAGACGCCAAGAGCGCACTCGTTCGTCGTACAATTGAAAACTCATAGAATATTGCGTTGTCAATCATCATGCCATAGTGTGTGCCACAGCCACAAGAAATAAACCTGAAGCGAGATACCGGCATTAGTGATTTTACCTGCGTATAAAAGCAAAGTCTTATCCTATCGTGTTCTTTAGATATTCTGTTGGTAAAGAACTTGAGTTGAAAGTAAAAATTCTTTCTTTTTTGTCGACCCTTTCTTCACTATTCCTATTTACTCCTAACGAAAATGCTCAGATACATGCATATACCTACTACTATACATAATAATCAATAATAGTTACATATTTATAAAATAAGCACGAAGACCAAAACGAGGCTTCAGGAATGCATATTATATAATGTTTTCTCTAGTACTGGAGACTATAATATTATTATTTAACAAAATGTATATCGTTTTTATCTTTTAATAATCCATCAAAATCATGAAAATACTGATGGTCTGGCGAAATATTTAAAAAGTACTACTTTATGCACTAAAAATAATGCATATTATGTTTATGTTTAAATAATTAAATTGGCCCACTAAATAAAACACAAGTGACATCTAGAATAGGGCGCATTCGGTATCCTAATGCTGCCTTAGCCATCTGTTTCTCTTTTATTTTCACTTATAAGAACGAAACATTGGAGGTGTGGTTTTAGTAAGAAAGAAATTAGTTCCATCGCTGAGTGCAAAAGAGATATTTTCGCGTGAAATGTGTAAAAACAGCTGACTAACCGATTTAATTTTAATGAACATGAATTATTTAGTATATGATAATTATCGCAACATCATTTTAAGTAGTTGGACGTGTGAAAATTAAAGGGGTTTAAGCAATGCTTAAATCAAAATACAGTCTAAGATGAGAATTTTTTTGCATATATGAGTGTTATGTTATCTATGACACATAATCAAATAATTTGCATGATAGAAGTATTAAACCAGACAGCTGAAATGATTTTGTAATCAAATTAATTGTTTACCTTATAGCTTCCCTGATCTATTTTAAATGAATTCAAATGAAACTATTCAGTCCATAGTTTTAACGGGAGAAATCAGAGACTGATAACTAAAGTTTGAATTTCAATTTCAATGCTATATTTAAGTGATGATGACGTTTATTTCCAATATCCTTAATTAAAAGATGTTTTTCGAAAGGAAATTCAGGCCCCTGGAAGACAAGCACGGCTTTAAGGCTTGGACTGAGATTCTAATGGCCAATTTAAATTTATCTTAAGTTTCACAGCTAAAACCTATTTGTTTCAGTTTATCCGAACAAGTTATTTTGTGCTAAAATATTCTTAGATAGTATAGAGTTATTTAATCATAAAAGACATGAAGGCCATTTGCAATAAACTTGATTTTACTGCAAATGAATTAAATTATATTTTTATCAAAAAATTTAACACTTTATTGAACTGATAAGCAAATATTATTTGATGACCGATAAGTTTGTTTTTGCACAGTTAAAAAATATACTGAACAATACACTGCCGAATCACTTGCAGTTTGCAAAAAGGTGAAAATGCGGTAGAAATCAAGTCCTAATTTTAAATAAATATGAGCTATAATTGCTAATATTTTGACCGTAAGGCTTTAAAGAAAATAATATATTATACGAAACCTTTGCCTTAAGAAGTGAGAAGTGCTCCCGAGATATGATATTTAAGCTGCAAATATATTTTGATTTCGAAAGCATTTTAGAAATAATACTACGGGGAGTTTGAAGAAAATCATATATTTTAGAATGTCATATCTCCAATATTCCACAATACCAATGAAGCTTGAGACCTCATTTTCCCGCACTGACCGAGAGAAATGTATATTTAATATTAATGACACTATTTTTGTAGTGGATTCCCACATTTACCCTTATGAAATTATAAGAGTCTTTTTGACCGCCAATTGTAATCTATGATTTTACGAGAAAGTTAGCAATAGCATCTAGATTAAAATATTTCGGTATAGAGGAGTTACGATTTTTCTGTTATTTCTTCACTAAGATTCCTTTATTTTATATTGTAATTTATATTAAAAAAAATATTAATAATAATTAATAATATCATACCATGTCAATAAATTAAAATAAAATACCTTAAAATAAACTATGGTTTTTATATAAATAAAAAGTCATAACTAACTATAGATAATATAACTTAGAAAAAACACTATTACCACAAAAAATAAGACATGATTAAGAAAGTAATGACCAAAAAACAAATAAACATTCAGTACATAACTAAAATCAAAAAGTATTATCAGTGAAAGCTAAAATCACTTTGGAAATACTCAACAAGGCTATAAAAAGCTCTGAGCACTAAGTATATTTTTCTCCTCCTATACTTTAATATATTTATTAGACATTTGCTACCAGTATCATAATGAAGCTCATTACGATACTAATCTCTCTTTATTTAACTGGGTTATAACCAGTCAAAATTCAAAATGTCTGATAGGTACGAATTTCGTGGTGTGCTCTCAACAAATTAAGACTCAGCCTAACATACAACAGGAAATGGAGAATATAGCACACGGGAGGGTCATTATTTTATGTATGATGAAGCACCGAAGCAGTCATCCCGGTACCCCAGCCCAGCAATAATCCTTAAACATTTACGTTGTGAAGTGAAAAATTGAAAAATGTTTTGAAATATTTGTTAACCAAACTTAACATAAATCAATACCGTGGCACCGACAAAACCAGTAGACCAATAAACAGTTCTCAATAAGACATGTACCTATATAGTCGTTAAATATCTATAGGTAAACGAATTGAGCTCAAGTCGATTCCTATATCAAGGCGACAAATTGAATTAGTAAATTTCATTTATGTCAAATAAATTACTGCCATGAGCTTTACAGCCAAATAAAGTAAAAAAATAGCTCTATCAGCTATTCGGACAAACTAACTAAGTATAGAATTAAATATCTCTTTTAAAGGTAAGCTCGGGAAGCAAGATAGCTAGATCAATAAAAGGAACGAGAATTAACAAGAATATAAACGATTAGAGATCAAACGGCCTACAGTTGTTTAATTATATATTCATTAATTACCCTGATATTCAACGATAACCAATATACGGTAATTAAAGCAAATGACCACCAGTCATTTGATTCTATTCATTAAATGAAATGATACATAATGGCAAGAAATTCAAGGTAATTTAGACAAACTACCTACAGTCGCCTAACTATATAATCATTAATTAAAATTATATATCACGGTAAGAAAAATATGATAGTTATGGCAAATGACCTAGAGTCATTTGATTATATCTTCAGTAATTAAAATGATATATACCGGTAAGCTATATACGGTATTTAAGGCAAACTACTTACGGTCACCTAGCTACAAATCCATTAATCAGAAGGATATATAACGGTAAGATGGTAAATGAGGCACTTTGAATAAATTAAAATCGATTTTACTTGATTCTAGTCGAGTTGCTTCCTAGATAGTACGTCTCCACCATGTGGTTGCGCCACCCTGACAAAAAATGCCTCGGTATGGCTAGCTAAAGGCGGGATTAGCTGGGCCAGCGTGAAATTCTACCTCAAAGAAGGAATTCTACCTCAAATAAGGAATTCTACCCCATAGAAGGAATTCTGTTCGCAGAAAACATTCTTTGTCCACTAGGTAAATGATAAATAACTTTAGCCATCTTCGATAGAAACTTTCGTGTTGAACATACCTTTAAAAAAGGAGTCACCACAGTAGTTCATCACTAGCGTTATAGACGATATGGCCAATAATTTTTGAAAATATATATTCTACTTAATTTGCTTGATACTGCAACGACACGATCAGGCGTTAGTTAGACCTGAGTGTCAAGGATTAATTTTGATACGAAAAACGGCCTGCTCACCTTGAGCGGTCAGGCGAGAAGGGCTATCAAATTCTCTTATAAAAAATATATACCTCATCTATCAAGTGGCGCTCCAAGCGAATATACCTATCTAGCAGGTTGAAACATCGGAAATAAGGTCGAGAGAAGTAAGATAGCCAAAGTATCGATAACACAAATCGACCAGTAAAAGGAGAAAATCGAAATACTGTATTTAATAACATTTAGAAGGTTACATATTTTGAGGAAAATTCAAACCTTGACAACTATAAAATTCCGGTTTGTATACCCTGTATCGTAAACTATCTTGTCAGACCGTCAAATTAGAAAATATCACCCAAACCATATTTTCTAATAAGGATTTTACGTGGTCTTTTAATCGATTTTACAAAATATTTATCTTACAAGTAATGCTATTAACCAAAAAAGTAGAGCTTTCAGAAAATACATTTTTAGAGGAACAATAGAATCTAACATTAAAATGTATACCAAAATATATTTAAAATACATCTTTATCCTTCAAGTCATCTAATCCCCTTATAATAAAAATATGTGTTTGAGACAAATTCAGAAAAAGACCGATCTTAGCTTCGAGCTAAGCGCTGGATTTTCTGGTTACATAAATAAGTAGAATTTATGAGGACATGTTCTGCGTGACTCCGTTCGAAGCCTGCACATGATGACACCTCGTCAGAATTCCGCTCTCGGAAAACCATTTTTTATGGAAGATACATTCTCACAGCGTCGGTTTTATTGTAATTTTATGTCTTATTATAAACCACTTGGCCAAAATGTGCGTGCGGAACGGCTTTTAAATAGATATGCTTGCAGCTCGTGATTTCTCTTTACAAATATATTTAAATGTTTTATATGATGCTCATACCTATAAATTTAAAGTGGCAGATATTGTCTAAAATTATTATTAAGAGAACAGGAATCAAATTTTTAATCTGAGTCATCTTTGACACTATTATTTCTAGCATTAATTATATATCATTAAATTAGGCTACATCCACAGAGTAATACGTGTGGTGTTCTCTGAATGTTTACAATTTGAGCTGATATAGATGTTTCTAGTACGTACACCCATGCTCCAGTGAGTTAAAGGGTAATAAATAAATAGCTATAATTGCTCAGTAACGGTCTTAGAATTAAGATATAGAAGAAATAAATATTCAAGTTAATAGTTCACTCTAATTGTCTATCTCTAAATTTGCGGTAGAATTCTGGAAAATTAAACTAGCGGAAGTGCATTGAAAATTAACATGTACATTTTAAGGATAAAAAAATTTAAGTAATGAAAATAATAGCTTTTTAGTGCTTAGCTTTAAGCGATACTTAGTTTTACTATTATAAATAGATATATCCAATCAATTTATACGGAATTCTGTTCAATCGCCTGAAACGTCTTTTAATTAAGTTTAAAGGAGGCGTGCAGAAACCGTTTTGACAAGAAATAACGTATCGATCAAACGATCGAAGTCAAAAGCGTTAAAGAGTATTAATGAAAGCCGTAGTTTTCCGATTCGAAGCACGCCAAACTTTTCAGCCAGTAATGCTTTATATTTGTTTGTGACAAATTGTTAATTCGTTTAAATGGAAAACGGGTTTCACGCCTGTCGTTTATGCATAAACATTTCACGATTAAATTCTACTGCGAACACTTATAGTTTGACTTTCTTTTATTTGCGCTATTTGCATTATTCCTAATTAAAAATGTTAATACTTTTTGCAGGTAAGTCCACTCTGAGCTCTCCAAGTTCTGATCCATTTAAGATATTGTCGCGAAATTTACACCCATTTCATGAGAGTGATTTTTCAAGGCCGCATCACGACACACTGCGAAATTTGCGATATTAAAAAATAAATGAAATCAAGGAAGAGCGGTCATGGAAGCGCCGGGCATCAGGTGCAGTACTTCTCGCATGCTAAGCGAGTGCTGTGCCATCCGAACTCAGTCGCCGCCGGCGACGGCACCGGTAGAAAAGTGTCCATAGGATACAAATCGGCTCAATATATTTTATTTTATTAGTTCATTCATTTCCTTTATAGTTTGAGAGCTAGATATATGATTATTTGAATTAATATAATGCCAAATCCGTAACTCCACGCCTTAGATGGCGGGCAGGTTATGTAGCTCAGATTAGGGATCAATCTACGTCAGGTGAGATGAGATAATAAAAAGGGCACGGCGATAAAACAACAACGTCTATCGGCCAAATACTTAATGAATTTACACTATAACCGATTACTGAAACACGCATGTCATTCGGTTGAGGTATGGTTTAAACTGTTTATAGGTCTTGGTCCCTATATTATAATAAAGCTTTCTAAAAACGGTGTTCTGTTTTATTTTATAGTTAGGTTTGGTCATTTCATTGGGTAATTATTTAATCTTTTTAGTTTAGCTTAATTTCGCTCAGCAGTTTAAGGAACTCTAACTGTTTAGCTTTAAAAATCACTTGACTTAGAATTTTGACAGATCCAGGATATCGGTAGAACGAAAGCCAGATTTCTGTGGACTGTAATTAGCAATGATTATAGCAGAATAGGTGAGAGACAAAAACCTGTCGTACTGATGATTGGCTTTACTATTTATGTTTTAAAATCTGCTGACCATTGCAAACTTAAGATTCATAATTGCCTGCGCTGTTCGCTCGCCATGTTTAAAATTTGTCTTGAATATTTACATAATATTTTCCAAGTTCAAGCCAAACCTTAGGACAGTGATAACTGTTTTTAGTAGTTTACAATATTACAGAGACTGACAAGATGAACAGGGTTAGCCAAATAGTTATCTTTTCGTCTTAAAACCTGAAGTGGCGAAAAGTTTAAATTCATCTAGATCTCCCTCTACGAAAGACATCATCATGTGTAAAGTGGGCTTTGGTAAGATTTTTGGCACAGATTCTGGCCTCATCAATGTTTTTGAACTGACTTTTGAAGAACATTTTCTGAACAGAGCTGCATTTAGAGAATTCTTCCCCCAGAAATTCCCTATTGAACTGTCGTCTCGTCTTTTTGGATCATCACGACTTTTTTTGGGACTAGAATGATTCAAAGTGGCCCCGTTTTCAAAGATATACACGCCCAAAAAAAATACTCGTCATTTTCCAATCCACAGCGGCTCCAATAGAGTTCAGAAAGCTATCAAAAAATGTGTCCAAAAAATGTCATTCAAATTAATTACTTTTTCCTACTATCGCTTATGAAGCTGAGAAAAAAGCACAGTCAAAGTATCCGTAAAGAGCCTTATATCACACCCATGTTCAAAAATGTGTACAACACAGGTGTTCAACAGTAATTGCGCAACAATTCTTGTTGAATAGATGGCGGAATATGTCAATTTGACAGCTTATTTGCCTTGACTTGATGAGGATGCGGTGACAATTACTTTTCAACGCACCTATTGAAAAATGGGTTTCAAGATTCATGTGATACTATTCGTTATCTTAAGAATCCAAAGAGTGCCTTTTGT
>MU194400.1:1816-19316 GCA_016904865.1 Pissodes strobi
AACTAGTGCAATATGCATTAGACATGGAACAACGCTTTTATGGTCTGAGGTCAGGCGATATTAAACGAATGGCATTACAGCTTGCATTTAGAAATAACATACCGCACCCCATTAAAAGACTTAACAAATCAGCTAGGAAAAAATAGTTATGGTAATTTGTGAAGAAACACCCACAACTCTCGATGAGTACGCCCCAAGGCATGCCTGCGGCTCGTATTAAATCTTTCATTTCCGAAAAAGTTTCAGCGTTATTTCTTTATCTCTATGAGGCAGAATATAACAAGCTTCAAAAACCTTTCCAAAGGATTTTCCATGTCGACGAAACGGGCATTACTATAGTCCAACATAAGCATAGTAAAGTTTTATCACTGTAGAAAAAAAAACAAGTTTCCTCGTTAATCTCCGCCGAAAGATGTAAACTAATAACCGTAGTAACTTGTATGAATACCGCTGGAGTTTATGTACCGCGGTTATTCTTTTTTCCCCGCAAAAGTGTGAAGACGGGGTTAATGCTTGGTATAGGAATGTAGGCTAAGCATAAAAGATCTTGTCGTCTGGGAGAAACGGAAAAATCAGCCGTGGCCGAACACACTCTTTCGCAAGATAACCACAGGATTCTTTTCGAAGAAACAGAAGTCTTGTCAAGGGCCACACACTATCATGCCAGACTGAACCGGGAAGCCATAGAAATTCATAAGCACAAAAACAACTTTAATAAGAAGGAAGAAGGGTTACAAGTTCGAAAAATATGGCACTCCGTACTAGACAACACACAACCAATCAATCAATCAATATATTCTTTATTTTACATTATTGTTGTGTAAGCTACATATCCTAGTTTAAGCATGCATACGTGAGACTAAGAACTGCTGTTATGCCAAGCGGTGTTATATCAGCGCTAGTGGCCAGCAGCTAGGCGCACCCCATAGGGGGGTTGGTCTTAACCTAACTTAAGCTACTAGGTATGTGGTTCTGCTGTGAGTGCTGTACTTTATTTGGGAATCCCCGTCAAAGTCCTCGCGAGATATTATTAGCGAAAAAGCTAAGAGATATTTAAATGCATGCTGAAAAAATTATTAGCTCGTAATTAATGCAGGGAAAAACTGCGAAAAACCCTGCTTAAATGCTCACTAGGAGCAGGAGGTCATAAGATAAAAAGACGTTTACACTGTACAACATAGATTCTTAGAAACAAAAGGTAAACTAAAGTAAATAGTAATGACTCAACTCAATGAGTCTGTTTAAGTAAGCTGCAATAGTATTAGAGCACGCCGGACGAGCCGCGCGGTACCGGCTGCGGAGACACGGATGCTTCCGTGGCCTGAAATCATATACATCCAGTTCGCGTAGTTTGCTTATATATAGGCGGACCAGCTCCCTTAGCAACCCCGCCCACCCAAGCACTGTGACTGGCCGGGCTTTCAGCAGATCGCACATGTAGCCTGGCGGCTCAGGTGCTTCTGTTCTCCTAATACTTGAAATGAAAGACAGTTAAAAAATTTTGTTTAGAAAGTTAATTTTGAAAGTAAATCGAAAAGTTATTATTTTATTGATGCTGTTTAAGAAAATGGGACTATGGTGGCATGAGTTGCTTGTAGTATAGTGATATCGCCCGGTATATTGTGCCGTGTGTAGTAGGATTTTCCGGGTTATACCGGGAATTACCTAAGTTCGCTGTCAGCGGCGATCCTGCCACTTGTTTCTCAAAGAATCTGCACGCGAGGCCATCGATGTACTCTTCGATGTATTCCATCTGTGCCCACGCGTGCAGATCCTCGATCCTGATTCGGTCAAGTCCCGTAATTGAAAAAGCACCCCTTAGGTAATGATTTTGCAGGATTTGAATCTTTTTTCTGTGCGTTTTAGCTATGGAGCACCAGACTGGGGCGCCGTATAGGAGAGCTGGTCTGACGATTGCGCGATAAAGTATAAGCTTATTCCCTGGGCTAAGAAAAGATCTGGGAGTAAGAAGGGTGTTAAGGCCCTTTTTTATTGCAGCATTTTTTGCCAAAATGGCGTTTACATGCTTACTAAAATTAAGTTTATCATCAAAGATGATGCCCAGGTATTTTACTCTATCTTTAGGGAGTATAGGAATGTTATCAATTACTAGAGGAGTAACATTTATATCCTTACGCTTTCTAGTGATAACGATTAGCTCCGTCTTGGCCGCATTAAGTGCTATCTTCCACCGTTCATAAAACGGGGAGAGGATGTTTATATGTTCCTGTAAGTATGATTTTGCCACCTCTGCTTGAGGATGTTGGGAATAAATCGCAGTATCATCTGCGAAAAGGGCTTTACGGGTGTTGGGATGTGACGGGATATCTGCTATAAAAAGGTTGAATAATAGCGGCGATAATACAGTACCCTGTGGCACCCCGCGAGCAGTAATCTACTTGTGGGGGTTTTGTGGCCAATTCGGGTGGTGAAGGAGCGTCCGGCCAAGTATGACGCAATGAGCGCCGTCCAGTACAGTGGCATACTGTAAGTCGCCAGTAGTTTGAGTAGCAGCCCATCATGCCAAACCCGGTCGAACGCTTTTTCGATATCTAACAATAGAAGGGTTGTAGATACCTTGTTATTGAATCCTTCATATATGTCTGAGGCGATTTTCGCGGCCAACATGACTGTTCCATGCCGACCGCGGAAACCGAATTGCTCCTGGGGGAGAATATGAAGCCTTTCGACTTCTTTATTAACCCTCGGCAAGATTAGCATTTCAGCCACCTTGCCGAGGGTGTTCAAGAGTGAAATTGGTCTATAAGACGTCGGCCGGTATTGACGGGTCTTTCCCGGGTTTCGGGAAGTGTATCACGCACGCTATTTTCCAGGATTGAGGGAAATGTTGCAGCCGAATAACCGCATTAACTATATGCATATACTGGATGATGGTTTTTCTAGGTAGATTTTTCAGGACGATGTTCGGAATGTTGTCAGGGCCGGGCGCTTTGTTTCTCGGAAGGCGACAAAAGGCTTCGCGGATTTCCGCCGGAGTGACTCTCAGCTTATCAAGTACTGACGAAGGAATGGGATATTTAGACTGTCTGAATGTGGTTGCAGTTTGAGTGCAACGCTCCTGCTCAAGCAGGGTGTCAGGCGCCGCCCTGTAGACACTCTCCAGGTAGTCCGCGAAGGCTTCCGCTTTTCCCTGATCATCGGCGATTTCAACGCCGCGATGTTGTATTTCAGGGATTCGCGTCACGCCTCCGCGGACTCGCCTGGCGAGCTTCCAGAGTGAGCTATCATCCCTGCTTATGGTGTTTATGTAATTAAGCCATGTTTGATTACGATAGTCACGAATTTTTATCCGTATCTCCTCCGTCAGCGCATTGATGCGAGCGGATCCCATTTGTGTCCGATTCCTCTGCCATCTTCGTCGAAATCGGTTTCTAAAGGTTATTAGACTAAGGATATGTTCAGGAAGGGATTCTGTGCTAGGGCGCACTACTACCCTAGTACATAAGGCATCACGGATGCGCTGGATATTTGACGTGAGAGTTTCTACCTCGTTTTCTAAATCCTGGACAGTCTCCAGCCGCTCGGGGACAACAGTGATCTCATTAAGCTGCTCTCGGAACACCCTCCAATCAACCCCCCTATACGAAACGACGGTGTCGTTTGTCTCAGGGACCCTACAGTATAGGCTGATCTTGATCGGAAGGTGATCCGAATTTAGGGCATTAAGCTCTTGCAGCTGAGACGTCCTTAATGCCCCGCGAGTGATTGCGATGTCCAGGAACGAGGCACTGCGGACATATGTGGGATTAGGCGTACGATGATAGGACATTTCCAGGTTGTTGTCAATTATTCTCTTAAATAGAATCCCTCTGCCGTTTGTCGTGCCGCCCCATTCAACATGGGAAGCGTTGAAATCGCCTTTAAGCAATGATACACGATTCTGTGGAAGCAAAGCTAAAAGATCAGGTGTAGTAAGGCGAAGACGCGGGGGAGCGTAGCCACCGCATATACGTAGGCCGCTCGTCATCTCAATACAGACGTGTTCTATGGCGGTCCGAATATTTCGTATTCTTTTATATTGGAGCGACCTATGTAAGAGGCATGCCACGCCCCCGCCGCGTCTTTCTAGCCTATCAGAACGTTCGACGTTATATCCCCGTACCTTCAGTACAAAGTCAGGGGACAAGTTCGTTTCGACGAGAAATACAACCTGGAAATTGGATGTATACATAAAGTTGCGGAATTCGCCTAGCTTTTGTCTAATACCATTGCAGTTCCAGCATGCAACGAGCAACATTTATATGTTATACTTTGCATATTCTGTGGTAAAAAAGCGTAAAGACGCCTGTATAATTTCGGCTTTATCACCGTTACATGCCTCGAGCATGTCAGAATATTTTTCTAAAGCAAGGTACAACTGATCGAGGTTTACTAAGCTATTAATTTTATGAACTACGTTATTGAGATCGGACATTACATGAGAAATATTTGCAGTATCTAAGTTATTATTAGTGTTATTTTTATCGCTAGCAGAACCACTAACCTGTACATTTGTATTAGACGTGGAGGATTGGTTTCCGCCGTGTTGTGGTTGCTGTTGTCGGCCTCTGAGAGCGGGAAACTGTCTACTATACTCGCTTCTGCGTTGGCCATTGTTTAGGCCTTGGCCACTATGACCGTCTGCATCTCTTCCGGTGTTAGGGTCCCTCCACGCTGGATTTGCAGGGGGCGGCGCAGGACGATATGCTTGCTTTGTTTGCTTAGGCTTAGTTGAGGTTTGAATAATGTTTAATTTATAAATATAAACAGGGCAAGCTTCATCTATGGGACGATGCGGTCCTTTGCAATTTACACATTTTAAATTATCGGAATTACACGTGATAATTTCATGTGGTCCCGCGCATTTGCTGCAGGCTGCTGCTCGATTACAATAGGTTCTAGCATGCCCGAATTGTTGGCACTTCTTGCATTGTAAAACGGGCTTGCTAGATCGCCGGATTTCCCAACTGACACGTACTGCCATTATAGTTTTAATGTCCTGATTTAGTCGCCTTACAGTATAATTTGTTCCTAGAATTACGAGGAACATTGGTACACGAGTTTTTCTCATTTCATAGATTGACTTAGGTGTGATGTCGTATTCTTCTTTAAGTGCTTCGGTTATGTCCTTCGGTGTTATATCTCCATCAAGACCGCGGAGCACGAAGGCTCTGGTCTTTTCTTGCGACTCCGCGTACGTATGGTACTCGGTCTTTTCAAGATCGAGCGTTCTTTTTAATGTATGCATATCGAAGGTATTCTCGCAATATACGATCACAGAATTCTTGGTATATTTAAGTTGATATTTCTTGATCCTCATTTCTTTAAAGTCCTCCCTTAGTTGGCGGTGGTCGGAGGGCCTGCCTTTTATTACTACAGGGGGTGGTGGTTGAATTTTGGCTTTTGCCGGTGTCTTTTTGGTTGGCGCGGCTTTTTGCCTTACCCCGGTTGAGGCGGTGGTTGAGGCAACGCTAACTGCGTCATCGTCGCCCTCCGTTTCAAGGTCTTGTAGGGGTTGAAACTGATTTTTAGTATTGACAGGGGGTTGTCCCATGTCGAGGGTCACTATGTTGAAGTTCCTTTTGAAAGGTATTTGCTTAAAAGGCACTTTATAGGGCTCAGTATTATTTCCGGGTATCAGGGGGTCATCATTTCTAGGAGGTGGCGGCGCCATAAAAGTAGCGTCGCTCTTTTGGCTTACGTTCGCTGTTGCTAGCAGCTCTGGTTCGACAGCAGTTTTTTGCTCTTCCGGAGTTTTTGTGCTGGTCTTGACCTTTTCGACCTTGAGTTTTTTCGATGATTCTGCACCTTGAAGGCTTGTTGGGCTCGCCTTCTTCTTTCCGGTATCGATTTTTGCGGTGGTATTATATTTAATCCTCGTAGGATGTGCATCTCTCATATGCTGGCGAATTGCTCTAATTATGCGAAATAATTCGCTTTGAGGTAGTTCTGCAGCGTTATTCAGTTTCTCTTTGTCGAGTCGACATTGTACGCATATTTCGGCGTAGCTACTGGAGCGAGATTTAGTTCTCTTGACTGTTAAATCTGAATATCTGCGGTCGGAGTTGGACTCCATCGATACGTTCGACAAAGTGTCGTCGTCTTCAGTATAATCACCCATTATGGGGGCAAAAGCCGGGGATCCGTCCCCGGAAACTAAGAAAATGCAACAATTAAGTGTTATATGGCTTTTACTGGTTACTATTACAGTAAGAAGCAAGCCTAAAACGATAGAATATGATCGTACGATCGTGATGAACCAGCCCGAGAATTCGGTTAAAAACGCGTAAGGAAGCTTTTTGCTGAGTTCCTTTATCAGTCCGAACGCTTGGCCCGCAAGATAACACAAGCAAGCAAGCAAGCAACATTTATTAATAGGTAGTTAACAATGATTATATATACCTAAGACTACTATACATGGCTATATATTTCGCGACACGTAATACGGATAGGCTACGAGCGCCCTACAGGCGCCTCAGACACCTCTCAGCACGCAGTGTACATTCAAAATGGGCCGATGTTAAGCCCTAGCCATGTTTCGGCTAGTAGTAAGGTACCATCCCAGCAAGTAACTGTTCTACTTAGGCTGTTGCCTTTCAGAAATTTTGCATTAATAAGTACAACACGGATGGCAATGAAACTGATGACTTATTTTCCGGGATAGGGATAGATGAGGGGTAGTAACATGGGGAAAACAGTAGGAAAAACCCCACTTCACGATTCTTTGGTATAACATACGCACACATATACGGGACAAACACACACATTCATACACATAGGGTAGAAAGGTAGGAAGCTAGGTTATTCTAGCTTCAGTGAGGTGAGAATTGCAACATGATATCAAGCATAGTCTCGGCGCGCTAGACCATACTTCGCCTGCCGGAGCAGGGGAGCATGGAGACGACTCGAAAGCAGTGTTAAGACTGCTATGGTTCGGATTTTTGACCGTATATATAGTCCGTCGAGGTCCCTTGACAAGCCCCGCCCACCGCGTTTTCAGCGCGATGGGGGGGGCCTACCTCGGGCAGCGATAGACTATGATTTCGGGATGTCCAACTTCTGTGCTCCTGGTATCGGCATTTTCGTGTCGACCCCAGGGGCGCTGAAGGGGTGGATAGGGGTGAGTTTTAAGGATGAGGGGTGATGGGAAAATCCATTATTCGGGCGGCCGTGGCGCCTGGAAGAATATTGACGTTTTTCGGTGTATGGGACCGTGTTTGGGTCTGCCGACCGACTCAAACCTCAAATCTGCAATGTGGGCAGTTCTCGGCGAGCCGAGTATTCCAGATGTATAAAACTTGCACGCCATTTTATCAACATATTCGTTGATGTAATCAATACCTGCCCAGGCGTGCAAGTCCCGTATTCTAGTGTACCGACTCGCCGAGAAAACAGCCCTTAAGTGTCTATTTTGCAATATTTGCAGTCTTTTGAGGTGTGTGTCGGCCACCGAACACCAGACCGGTGCACCATACGTCAGGTAGGGCCTAATAATGGATTTGTAAAGGATGAGTTTATTTGAGGGGCTGAGACAGGAACCATTCCTGATCAAAGGCTTCAACTTTTGCAGGGCGTCCCTGTTTTTGACGTGCACATGACTTATGTGCTTGCTAAAGTTGAGCTTTGAATCAAGAATGATTCCCAGGTACTTTACAGGATTTTTAGGATGGATGGGAATGTTGTTGACTAGGATAGGGGCGGTTTCAATATTGGTAAATTTTCTGGCGAACACGGCCAACTCCGTTTTACCGGGGTTAAGACGTATCTTCCAGTCGGAATAAAATTGAGTTATTAACTCCATATGTGCACTTAACTTATTTGTCGCCTCCTGCGCGGTGTAGGAGTGGGAATAGAGGGCTGTGTCGTCCGCGTAGAACGCTAAGGACGTTTCAGGGTGGGAGGGAAGATCTGCTATGTAATAACTAAATAGCTGTGGCGATGGTACCGTTCCCTGAGGCACCCCCGCCCTAATATTTCTCCGGGATGAGAAGGACTTACCTATACGCACCGAGAAGGCGCGCCCGGCCAAGTACGACTCTAATAGCGCTGCGAAGTGCAATGGGAAGCTGTGCTTGATGAATAGCTTATGCAGCAAGCCATCATGCCATACCCGGTCGAAAGCTCTCTCAATGTCCAGGAGTAATAGGGATGTGCAATGCCCTATGTTGAATCCGTCATATATATCCTGCACGATCTTCGCAGCAAGCATGCAAGTGCTATGCTCGCTGCGAAAACCGAACTGCTCCCGGGGGAGTACATGACGGTTCAGGGCTATCCTGTTCATCCTGGGCAATAAGAGCTTCTCGGTGAGTTTGCTCAATGTATTCAGAAGAGAAATAGGCCTATAAGAGCTGGTAAGCTTAAGGTCTTTCCCGGGCTTGGGGAACAGTACCACGTACGCGATCTTCCAGGATTTGGGGAAATGTTGTAGGCGAAGTATAGCGTTCACAATATGCATTAGATGAATCAAGGTTTTGGTAGGGTAGTCGCAACCAAAACCGTTCGCTACCACAAACAGGGAGACCGTTCAGTCCTCCGTCCGCCCGTTGCCTATGAGTACGGCGCGATTCCAGTTGGACACATCAGTACCTCAACGGACGCAGACGAGAACACTTCGCCCAAGACGCCACTGAGGATGGCTGCCGCAGTTGCAGCCGAAAGCTCTGGAAGAATTTCCATTAGACCACGGCCTAACAGCCCGGAAAACACTTGTATTTATTTAATGCTTGGTGCTCCAACTGGGATAGTAGCTGAGTGTCACATTTCTGGTTGGGTTCAATCTGATATTTTCACAAGATTGTTAAGTCATTTCATTAAGTTTACAAAAACCACAGCTGCTGATCCAGATTTACTGTATTAGATGAACACTACTCCCGCACAAGAAAGATCGTACTCATAGATTTGGCGAAAGAGAATCATATTACGATAATTTGTCTTCCTCCTCGTTCCACCAACAAAATGCAGGCTTTAGATATTTCGTTTATGTTGCCTTTAAAAATTTATTATGCCCAAAAAATAGAAAATTGGCTCCAAGAGAACCATCCATTATCACTCTCACTCCTTACAAAGATGAGTTGCAAGAAAGTTTAGAAAATAAGCAGGTAAAAAAATACCTAAGGAAAATATCATTGGAGAATTTGAACCAAAAACAAAGCAGTCAAAGAAAATGGTAAAGAATACCCACTTCAGTTTTATCAAAATCTTCAGTTTCAAAACAGGACCAAACTTACAGCAAAAAAGAAAACATAACTGTTTTCCTCTAGTTCAAGCTCAGCAAGCGACAGCAATTTTAAATTCGCTGATTCCTCTTTAGACGAATCGAGAAGAAGTGATGCTGAATCCCTTTTTTGTTCGGGCAGTCGACAAGCATGGCGACTGGCGAGCAATGGGCAAAATTTATTTACTAAGGCCCATGAAGGCTGCGGAAAAATTAAAAATTCGGACGAACGAATGAAATATTTTCATAACATTAACAGTAGTATTATGTAGATAACAAATATAGGAAATTGCTCACCCGACATGAGTGTATCATTCACTGAACGGTGGTAAACGAAATTCAGTAGACCCACGAGTATCGAAAGAATATTTCTCGCAAGTTATAGATAGGATTTTTTTAACGAGAGAATTCTAGAGCATTCCCCAAACCATGTTTTCAAATCACACTTAAAACGTTTCTGTTATTAATTTATTGGACATTTTTGTTAAGATGTCAAAGAACTTATTCATAGTTTGCTTGTTCCCAGATGAAGCAATTCAATACACGTTGCTAATAGGAAGAGATAGTTGTTAGTCAGTCATACAAGCGATCTTAATGAAATTATTAGTAGAAGCGCCATGGGAATCGCCTATCCATATTGTGAACTACTGAAATGCATAAACTACTAAGTAAATATCACTCTGTCCTAAGTTTAAAGCTGAACTTGTAAAATATTTTGTCAACATTCAAGACAAATACTTATAAACAACACGAGCGTTCGACGCAAGCCATTACAAACCTTAGACGTGCAACGATGAGCAGCACATTTTAGTATATAAATATGCAAGCGAACCATCAATTCGTCCTTTCCTTGCATGTACGTAGGATCCTAATTCGTAATCTCATTTCCTACCTAAACCCGAGTTTTGCAAGCACACATGTGCGCAAGGCTTGGTCTCTATACCTACAGTAGTAAAACTCGAATCTACGATAAATTTGTCAAAGTTATAAGAAAGATAATTTTCAAAGATGAATCTTTCAAGTAGTTAGAGTGCAGTGTAGACTCTGAGGAGGATTAAGTCAAAGCCAACCACCAATAAAGCATAAAACAACTCTTAAAAACTACATTATAAAACAGTAACCAAAGACCAATAAAAATTCTAAAGTATACCTCGATCGAAAAGACATGCGCACTTAGTAATCGAGTGCAGAATAAATATATCAAGTCTTTTGCCAATAGACAATGTTATTGTTTTTAACTAGAGTGCTTTCTTCATCATCTCTTCTCACCTGATGTAGATCGATCCCGAATCTACATAACCTGCAAGCCATCTCAAGGCGTGGCGTCACGTCATATAGGTCGTAAGAGTAAAACTTTATGATGCAAAGTAACGCAAGCCATCCTATAAATAATTTAAAGTACAGCTCCAATCTCAAGAACTACACAATTTTCTATACGTGACAATATGATATGTTATTATTAGCATGAAGCCAAACGAAGATATGCTCCGGTATAATTTAAAAGGAAGGTACGAAAGCATTTAAGCAGATTATTTCTGGTGCTGTGTATAAATAATTGTATGTGCAGCAAGTTAGGACTGCGTTTTGATTTCACAGTAATATCCAATACTCGTTGCAAAGTATTTATTCCGCCCTTAATTAAGAGATAAATAATACGTAAAAATAAAATTCCTTAGCAGAACATCTGAATAAGTAGCAGCAACCAAAGTGGTCTGCCTTTAAAAATATATATTCAAGATGCATAATATTTTAATATTAAATTTTTTATAAAAATTACTGTTTTTATTTAAATGTAAAGTCAAATATGTGCATAAATTCAGCAAAAATGTATATACAATGTATCGTATAAATTTATGTAAATTTCATAAAAATCAACCTAGCATCTAGAGATAATAGAAAAATTTTTCATCGTAGCACACCAAGGAAGAATGAAATAAAACTTTTGAAAACGTTGTCCATGTAGACTGAACCATCAACTATCCACACATAATTGTAGTTTATTAAGTAGACCTGTACCCAAGAATACTAAAACCTAAATATATTAGAAAATTATATATTAAAACCAGATTTAGTTAAACTAATATTCATAAAATAAAATATAATTTTGGATTTGACTTTGGGTTGGCCGAAAGAAATTTAAGTAATCATTATTTTTTTTAAATTTATTTAGTGGCTTGCTACGGAATATTTCAAATTGTTATAGAATTGAATTCTATCATAATCATGGCTTCAATAATCAATTACATTTATTTTTTAACCTATCATCAACAGTATTAGCTAGTTTTTCTTTCTTCAAGACGGCTTATGACTGTTCCTCAAGAGGCCGAGTTAAAGGCATTCCTTGCATCCATCGGGATGAGGACGCACCAATGTTCCTTTCCATTTTCTCCTTATAATTGAATTCTAGTTATAGTTTTCCATTCTATCTTTTATGAGATGTTCATAAAGCTCTGCCATATTATTTATTAGGCATAAAGGTCAATAGGAGATTGGCGCATCATTTGGCTGACCAAGCTTGTAGATTAATACCAACGTCACCGATATCTACTGGCGTGTGGAAATGTATGCTGGTTAACCAGCCAGTTTCCCAAACTCTTTTATTGCTTCTGGGGTTATTCCATCGCGGCGTTATTAAGTTTTTCCTGGTTTAGCCGGGGAACCGCTTTTTGAGAGTTCACTCCATAACTCAGAATAAAAAAGAAACTATTGCTTCAGGTGCGGACAACGTTAAAGCATCTATGTTGCAGTATTACATTAAACCAAATGTTACTCTTACCAGGAATTCCTCAAGCCGCCGTATTGGATCTTTCACTGTTTATTTTTATAAAGCATCTGATAATTTAAAATCTATTTTATATTATTAAACATTTTCGAGGACAGCTATATTTTTCTTATTTCAACCTTCATGAGTTTGAACAATCTAATCGTTAATAATGATTTGCAAAATATTGTTATCCGTAGATCATAATAGACATTTATATCTCACAAAATCCTTGTTTTACTTTTTGGAAATAAGACTCAAACTTGTGTTCGTAACGAAGAAATTAGTATTTTTGCATGACACAACAAAATTATTGCGTCATGGTATATTTGTAGATGTTACCAGACTAACCATTTTTAGAACAGCAAAGCATCTTGGCGTAATTTTGGATTCTGATTTAAGATTCAGACAATATGTGCAAAAACTTCTTAAAATCTAATTTAGATTATTAAAGTATTTAAATATTAAAAGACATTTTCGAACTAAAACTTTGTGAATCTTTAATGTTGTCTAATTTCAATTATTTCGCCTCTATTTATGGAAATTGTCTATATGCTGACAGAAATCACATTTAAAAAGTGCAGAATTCTTGCTCAAGATTTACCTGGATTAGGAACATTTGCTGTTCCTCATGCATTTTCGTATTTCGTACACGTGAGTAAGCCCAGATGGGGCTCTCCACTGCGACCCTTAGTCTATTGTGTCTCACATCTGTGGTTTCCACTAGACCAGAGGCTCGATCTTTTTCATGAAATCGATTAGCTTTCTGGCGTGGCTAGTTTTCAAATTTATAAGTGTTATTTGAGACTATGCGAACACTGTTTGTCTGGTTGGTTATTCCCATTGTTGGGCAGGGGCATAATACATGCTCCATTGTTTCTTCGTCCTCCAAGCACAAGCAGCATTCCGTTTCTCCGGAAAGACCTATCTTGTTCATGTGGCTTCTTAGCCGACAATGGCCAGTGTACAGGGTGTCCCATTTTCGATGATATTACGGGGTATTTCACTTACGAGTAAAGATAGAGAATTGCGGTTTTCGCAATACTGTGCTACTTTTTTGTGAAACGAAGGATGGTATAAACAAAATTTTCATAGCCCGCTTCGTGACTGAGATACAGGGCGAAATTGAAAATAATGCATTTTTTCTTCAAACGTCAGTAAATCCGTCATTACTCGACTGTGTAGGCGGCCGTGAAGTTTCGTTTTTCCTCCGCCGGAGCTTTACTTCTCACTTTTCCGCCGGCGGAGGTAAAAGTGTTATCATAGCAACATAGATACAATACAAACAAACATCAAAATAAGCGTCAACAACTCAAGAGTTATTAAACTAAAATTTGTATTTGTCACTCAATGTGTGACTGCATTTCTAAAAATCACTAATTTGGGAACAAATTGGTTATTATTTAATCGAACTTACCCAATAACTGCTTATCAATACGGAATTAAAACGCAATCGAAGACGCAATTTTAAAAATATAATTATTGTTGACAGTGTCCACTGACAGCTTTATATTACATTACTATAGCAACAACCTGAGCCTATTCACCGACACCGCACCGGTCTAAGCCGCCTTGCGAACCCACTTATCTTTAATAATAATAATTATTACTATTAAAAAGAGACTTCTTGCATAAATTTGTCGACATATGACGAAAAAACAGCATATTTTATTTGGAGGAAAAGTTACTTTTCATGGCTTGCTCTCTATTACCAGCCTCACTCCGTTCGGCTGTTAAGCACGAGCGCGCCATGAAAAGTATTACTTTTCCTCCATATAAAATAATATACTATTGGGACCCCCCTAGTATCTCCGTTATCCTTTAACATATCTCAAAGCTAAAAAATTGCTCTTATCCAGTTTTTGACGTAGAATCCAGTGGCGTGATCAGATTTTTGCTTGAGCTGTCAATTTTTAGCTATAAATCAAACTTATGTTTTTTTAAATGGAACACCCTGTATATTTTTCTTTCGTTTGATTGGAAATGTTATAAGCTTTATAAAAATATATAACACATTATATGTATTTTAAATAA
Source organism: Pissodes strobi (assembly GCA_016904865.1). Lineage (NCBI taxonomy): Eukaryota > Metazoa > Arthropoda > Insecta > Coleoptera > Curculionidae > Pissodes > Pissodes strobi. The sequence continues at coordinate 15,829 of MU194400.1, forward strand.
TAAGCCTAAAATTCATAATTTCACAAAATGTGTCTGGATACGACACTCTTGTATTTTTTTTATGTAACACCCTGTATATTTTTCTTTCGTTTGAATGGAAATTTTATAAGCTTTATAAAAATATATAATACATGATATGTATTTTAAATAATAAGCCTAAAATCCATAATTTCACAAAATGTGTCTCTATACGACACTCTTGATGAGTGCATTGTCTTTTAAACAACGGTATAAGTATTAGCAGGCAGAGACTATTAAGAACAATGGAATGGTAATTTTTTATTGGCAAGACCTTCCAGTGGCAAAATTTATATTTTCTGTGTAATGTTGTATTTTTTACGATGGCTCAAAATGAAACTTAGGTATCAATATTTTGAAAAATATGACGTGTTAGTCTGCTTTATACAGACATCCTGTCCCTGGCAACTCCTGTCAGACAGTCCCGACAGACGGCAGGAGCGCACCAGTTCGTCGTACAACTAGAAACACCTAGAACATCGCTTTACCAGAACTCCTTTGTCTGGCGCACTGCATCACTGTGGAACTCACTTCCAGGACATCTGTTTCCCACTAATTATAACCTACAAATATTCAAGAACCGTGTCAATCAACATCTTCGCACACACACCACTCGTCGAGCGCCATAGGATCTCCCTTTAGTGTGTGTGCCACTGCCATAAAAAAAAAGAGCAATGAAAACTTCCGTGAAGCTTCTCAGCTATATTCCAATAAGTTTGTTTGAATATTTATTTACCTTTTGACTTATTTGGGTTTATTTTTTTAAGTATCATTTTGATTTATAGAATAGAAAGAAGGCATCCTGATCTTTTAATGTTTTCCGGAATAAAGAAAAAAATTGGTAGAACAAGGAACGTTGCCTCCGCCCTTACCGCGATTTTCCTTATTATACGTTTTTGGTAGGGGCCGGATAAACGTTCCATGTTCTCTTTATTCCGGAAAACATTAAATGACCAGGTTGTCTTCTTTCAGAATATCCATAAATTAACATGATACTTAAATACAAAATAAACCCAAATAAGTCAAAAGGTAAATAAATATTCAAACAAACATATTGAATAATAGTTGAGAAGCTTCACGGGAGTTTTCATTGCTCTGTATAAAGCAGACTAACATGTCATATTTTTCAAAATATTCATAATTTTCGTTTTCAACCATTGTAAAAAATACAATTCATTAAAATAGTTTCAATATGGCGGCATTACTGCTTTTGAAAAATCATATATATGAGTACTATCGAATTCGGATTACAATGTATGCGTATACACAGCGTTCATTTTTTTGTGTTCCAGTGTTATTATTGCATTATGTTCTTGTTTTGAGAATTTGTTTCAGTTTATTATAATTAGTATATTCATAATTTTCGTTTTCAACCATCGTAAAAAATACAATATTACACAGAAAATATAAATTTTGCCACTGACAGGTCATGCCAACAAATACTTATAACGTTGTTTAAAAGATGATGCTTATACTATGCTCATCAAGAATGTCGTATAGAGATAGATTTTGGACTCTTGATTTGATCGCGAATCAAACAAGACTGGCTGGTGTTCCCAGATCTGAGCACTGCGGTTTTCTATTTCGAAAAGATCGTCCGATCATTCTTAATCACTTTTGGCTTGCTTCTAGCATATATTGTTATTAGTAAAGGCCCTACAAGGTTTTATTCCTGCAATTTTTTAGTCTCCGGGGACGGAACCCCGGCTTTTGTCCGAATAATGGACCTTACAGAGGACGAGGACAACATGTCCAATGTATCTATGGAATCTGCAACAGACTACAAGTATTCCGACTCAACTGTAAGGAAAATAACGAACAAATGTAAGAGTTATTCGGAAATCTGTGTTCAGTGTAGAATGGACGCAGAAAAGCTTAAAAAAGTAAGTGAACTCTCGCAAAATGATATATACAAGCTAATATCTAAAATCCGACAACACATGAAAGATACCCACCCCTTAGGTATCAAACCTAGAGTCACAGCGAAGATAGACACAGCCAAAAAAAAGTGTAGTCCTACAAATTTGGCCGGTGCCGAGGCATCAAAAAAGCTGAAGGTCATTCAAGGTGACAAGACGGTCATACAAAAAACTAGCACTCATAGCGACCGCAAAATATCAGCGCTAGAACCCCCGAATGTTTCCCAGGTTATGGGACCGCCACCACCCCCAGATCCTGTGCCCCTGATACAGGAAAATAATATAGAGCCCTATAAAACGCCATTTAAGACAATCCCATTCAAGAAAAACTTCAGAATTGTTAACCTTGACATGGAACAACAACCCTTAAATACACATAATCAGTTTGCACCCTTACAAGATGTCCACACTGAAGACGAAGACACGTTAAGCATAGCCTCCACGTCCGCTTCGACTAGCGATAGACGCAAAAGTGCCCCAAAAAAGGGAGTAACCAAGCCAAAAATCATCCCCCCACCCCCAGTGGTAATTAAGGGTCGACCAGCCGACCATCGACAACTGAGAGAAGACCTCAAAGCACTCCGAATTCAACAATACCAGTTAAAATACACCAAAAACTCGGTTATTGTTTACTGTAACACAGCGAATGATCTACATACGCTTAAAAGAGCACTTGATATCGAAAAAACCGAATATCATTCATACGCTGAATCACTCGAGAAAACTAGAGCCTTCGTTCTCAGAGGTTTAGATGGCAGCATTTCCCCACAGGAAATAATAGAAGCACTCACAGACGAGTACAACATAACGCCTAAGAACGTCTTCGAGATGAAAAAGACATACATCCCGATGTACTTAGTCGTTCTAGGCACTAACTTCAACATCAAACGCCTTAATAGCGAAGTTAAAACGCTAATGGCAGTACGTGTAAGCTGGGAGTCCCGGCGCTCAAACAAACCAATCCTGCAGTGCAAGCGTTGCCAACAATTTGGGCACGCGAGGACCTACTGTAACCGGAGGGTGGCGTGCAGCAAATGTGCTGGCACCCACGAAATAATACAATGCAACGCAGACTTCCAGAAGTGCGTGAACTGCAGCGGACCGCACCGGTCTATTGATGAAAGCTGCCCAGTATTCGTATACAAAATCAACATGTTGCAAACAAACATAAGTAGCAACAAGCCTAAACCTAAGCAAAACTATCGACCAGCGCCACCCCCGAACAAACCGGCCTGGAGAGGCCCCAACCCTCTTGTAGCTGACGGCCAAGCGGGCCAAGGCCTAAACAAAGGCCAACGACAAGAAGAACAGTACAACCGAGCCTTCCGCCCTATAAGAGGCAGCCGAAATCAGCAACAACATCCCCCTAATGTCAATATGAATGTACAGCAAAAGTTTAGTAGTACTATTCGTGGTAATCAAAACAATACAAATAGTAATTCTAATTCAAATATTAACGACATAATGTCTAACTTAAATAATGTAGTTAATAAAATAAATAGTCTAGTTAATCTAGAGCAGCTATACTTAGCGCTCGACTGCTATAGCAAC